>PVIH01009166.1:0-84634 GCA_004025045.1 Sigmodon hispidus | reverse complement strand
CCTGACTTCAAGCTATACTATAGAGCTACAGTAATAAAAACAGCCTGGTACTGGCATAAAAACAGACTTGTGGACCAATGGAATAGAATTGAGGATCCAGACATTAACCCAAAAACCTATGAACACCTGATCTTTGACAAAGAGGCCCAAAACATTCAATGGAAAAAAGATGGTATATTTAACAAATGGTGTTGGCATAGCTGGATGGAAGTGTAGAAAAATACAAATAGATCTGAGCCTGTCACTCTGCACAATACTCAAATCCAAGTGGATCAAAGACCTCAACTTAACCCCAACCACTTTGAACTTGATAGAAAAGAAAGTGGGAAATACACCTCTACAAATTGGCACAGGCCACCATTTCCTAAATATAACACCAGTGGCACAGGCACTAAGATCACCAATCAATAAGTGGGATCTCCTGAAGCTGGGAAGCTTCTGCAAAGCCAAGGACACTGTCAATAGGACAAAACGCCAGCCTACAGAATGGGAAAAGATTTTCACCAACCCTACAAGTAATAGAGGACTGATCTCTAAGATATATATCGAGCTCAGGAATTTAGAGCCCAAAACCTTGAATAACCCTATCAAAAAATGGGGTACAGATCTAAAAAGGGAATTCTCAGCAGAGGAAGTACGAATGACTGAAAGGCACCTGAAAAAGTACTCTTCATCTTTAGCCATCAGAGAAATGCAAATCAAAACAACTTTGAGATACCACCTAACACCTGGTAGACTGGCTAAGATAAAAGGCACAGATGACAGCCTATGTTGGAGAGGATGCAGAGCAAGGGGAACACTCCTCCATTGTTGGTGGGAGTGTAAGCTTGTTCAGTCACTTTGGAATGCAATATGGCGGTTTCTCAGAAAATTGAGAATCAATCTCCCCAAGGACCCAGCAATACCACTTCTGGGTGTATACCCTAAAGAGGCACATTCACACTCCAAAGGTATTAGCTCAAGTATGTTCATAGCAGCATTATTTGTAATAGCAAGAACTTGGAAACAACCTAGATGTCCCTCAACTGAAGAATGGATTAACAAACTGTGGTACATCTACACAATGGAATACTACTCAGCAGTAAGAAAAAATGATATCCTAAAATTTGCAGCCAATTGGATGGATTTGGAGAATATCCTCCTTAGCGAGGTTTCACAAACTCAGAGAGATAAGCAGGGGATGTACTCACTCATTAGTGGTCTCTAAACAAACAAACAAGAAAAAAGCCAAGCATGCCCAAGCTGCAAAGCACAACCACTGAACTACTTGGCATCAGAAACACCCTGGACTGACCCTTTGGATCCCTCCTCACCTAGAGGAACACCTGACTCAGTCGTGAGGGATGGGGGACAAAACTGGACTTGCCAGGATGGGAGACTGAACTAGGATTATTGGATCAGTGGGACCATGGAACTGTCTGCTGCCTACCCAGGGAGGGGATGGGGAGTTGTGGAGAAGAAAAAATGACTTGATGTTTTGGGAGGGGGAAGGGACCTTGAATAAGGATATACAGGGATAGAAAAAAAAATTCAGAGGGAAAGCTGAGCACAAAGTAATTTTATGTGTAGCAAATTATTTGCATTATCACCCTTGATAAGTCATGCTTATGATTTTTGTTTTCTTCGTAGTTATTGTTAACTTATCAGCATTTTAAATTCAATTTACTGTTTTTCTTGACTAATGGAAAATAAATAAAGAGAAAAAAATAAATCTGTGTTTCATCATCTCTGAGATGAAATAGATGATCTTATCTTTTTAAAACTTTATGAGAATCAGGTTTCAAATATATACAGTGTGCTGGTGTGGTCCATAGTAGCCAATTATTATACTATAATTTTCACTTATGTTACTGCTGTTTACATATCCTCCCATTACCAGAACATTATGAGCACATGTAAACATTCTTCTCTTACAAATTGAGGAATTTTAAAAACACAGCAAGGTGAGTAATTTGAAATGTCACAAATGTATAAATAATAGAAAGGATTTAAATACTAATATTTTGCTAATCATTTTCAAAATTTAACCATTGCTATGGGTTGATTTTGTGTTAGGATGGAAAGGAAGTGTTATACCTAGGTCAAAAGCTACAGCACATGCAGGAGGTTATTTTAGTTATAAAAAACAACAAGAAGTCTCCCATTATTAGAATGTGATACTTGATGTGGTGTTTAAGATTTAGTAGTGTTTCTTTTGCATATGAAGGTGCCCTTAGGATATTAGGGGCATAAATATTCTGGATTGAGATCTCATCTTCATCTTTTTTTCCTGAGACAAATAAATAATGTCCATCCTAGTGTCTCTTGATTGATTGATTTTAATTTGAAGTCTACTTTGTTGAATACTGAATAGCAACACCAGCTTGTTTCTTGGGATCATTTGCTTGAAAAATCTGTTCCCAACCCTTTACTCTGAGCCCGTGTTTGTCTTTGGAGTTGAGATGTGTTTCTTGTATGCAGCAGAAGGTTGACTTTTGTTTTTTGTGCCCATTGTGTTAGGGTGTGTCTTTTTATAGGTGAATTGAGTCCATTGATGTTAAGGGATATTAATGACCAATGATTGTTACTTCCTGTTATTTTTGGTGATAGTTTGAGTATATTACCTTTCTTAGGGTTTTTCATCTATGGCAATCTTACCAAAAGCAATCTAAAGACTCAATGCACTACCCGTCAAAATCCAAATACATTTTTTTTACAGATCATGAAAAAACAATACTCAATTTTATTTTGAATAACAGAAAAGTCAGGATTGCCAAAATAATTTTGCTCAAAAAAAGAACCTCAGGAGGCACCACCATCCCAGACTTCAAGTTATACTATAGAGCTCCAGTATTAAAAACATCCTGGAACTGGCATACAAACAGATTTGTGAATCAATAGAATCAAACTGAAGATCCAGACATTAATTCACACACCTATGAATACCTAATTTTTGAAAAAGATGTCAAAACTATTCAATGGAAAAAGATAGTATCTTCAGCAAATTGTGTTAGTATAACTGGATGGCAGTATGTAGAAAAATGCAAATAGATCCAAGCCTATCACCCTGCACAAAACTCAAATCCAATCGGATCAAAGACTTCAACATGAAACCATCTATGCTGAACTTGAAAGAAATTAAAGTGGGAAATATCCCCCAAAACATTGGCACAGGTGGCCACTTCCTATATAACACCAGTAGCACAGACAAGAAGAACAACAATCAATAAGTGGGACCTCCTGAAACTGAGAAGTTTTTATAAGGCAAAGGACACAGTTATTAAAACAAAACGAGAGCCTACAGAATGGGAAAGGATTTTCACCAACCCTACAAGTAACAGAGGACTGATCTCTAAAATATATAGAGAACGCAAGAAACTAGATCTCAAAGCCCTAAATAACCCAATTAAAAAATGGGGTTCAGAACTAAAAAAAGAATTCTCAGCAGAAGAATTATGAATGGCTGAAAGGCACCAGAAAAAGTGCTCATCATCTTAAACCATCAGAGAAATGCAAATCAAAACAACTTTGAGATACCACCCTACACCTGTCAGAGTGGCTAGATAATAGACACAGATGACAGCCTATGCTGGAGAGGTTGCAGAGCAAGCGGAACACTCTTCCATTGTTGGTGGGAGTGTAAACTTGTTCAGCCACTTTGGAATGCAGTATCACAGTTTCTCAGAAAACTGGGAATCAATCTCTCCAAGGAACCAGCAATATCACTACTGGGCATATACCCTAAACATGCACATTCACACTCCAGAAGCATTAGCTCAACTATGTTCATAGCAGTATTACTCGTAATAGCAAGAACCTGGAAACAACCTAGATGCCCCTCAACTGCAGAATAGATTAACAAACTATGGTACATCAACACAATAGAATACTACTCAACAGTAAGAAAAAAAAATGATATCCTAAAATTGGCAGGCAAATGAATGGATTTGGAGAATATTCTCCTGAGCGAGGTATCTCAAACCCAGAAAGATAAGCAGGGGATGTACTCACTCATTAGTGGACTCTAAACAAAAACGCTAAACATGTGCAAGCTGCAAACTACAACCACTGAACAGCTTGGGATCTGAAAAACCTTGGACTGGCACCTTGGAGCCATTCCCTTCAGAGGAACACCTGACCCAGTCTTGATGTTGGGATGAGGAAAGTGGATTTGCTGGAGGTGTTGCTGAACTAAGTCGCCTTTGGACCTTGGGACCTCCTGCCCTTGCTGGGGAGGAGATAAGGAGATTGGGAGAAGAGAGAGTGCCTGGGAGGGCCAGGAGGGGGAAGGGAGTCTGAGCAAGGGGATACATGGATAAAAAAATATGACTTTATTCATAATAAAAAAAATCTTCAAAATCCTAATTAATTTTTGCTTTTTGCTTTAAAAGTTTTTGACAACAACTTCACTGGCAGTGAATTCTTTTTTTTTTAATAAATCACACTAAAATTATGACTGAAGCAGAGGAACCAGGACTTGTAATTGAGAGCTCTAACTGTTCTTCAGGAGGACCTAAGTGCAATCCTGAGCACCTATGTGGAAGCTCACAACTGTCTGTAATTCCTGTCCTGGTGAATCCAATCCCCTAAATACCCTTCTTTGACCTCCATGAGCTCAAGGTACACTCAGATGGTACACAGACATACAGGCAAGCAGAGATTCCTTCCTAAATCATGTTTATGTTTACTCATAAATTTTCATAATTATAGTTTTCTCTCTTTTCTTTGTTCCTTGATCTTAAAAGTATTACCAAAGGACAAATATTCTGTATTATTTTGTTTCTATTACTATCTACTCCTGCCTGTATTATATATGCGATGGATCTTACTCTTGCATAATAAATCACTACTATTTTCTCATAAAAACACATCCTATATTCTCCTTTTCATCTCAGAACTATTTACCTAATTCTCCAACTCTTCTCTACCTTCCAATTATTTTCATGTTACTCACCCACAGCACATGAATAAACTGAACTGAATTTGCTTCTGAATGTCAGAATAGTCATTATGTTAGAAAATAATGTTTTCTGGTAATTATTCTTTGATGTAGAAAAATCAATTTGATTTTGATGGTAATTCAGTGTGGTCAGAATTTGTTGTTATTGTTTCCACTTTGGGAATGAGAGGTTATAGAATTAAAAGATACTTTAATTCTAGGAAATAGAGGTAAAAGAAGAAAATGAGTAGGAAGATTATATACAGAAGGGGAAATGGAGTTCGACCATTGATGCATTTTGTGGTTAGAAACCAAAAATATGAAGAGTTCAGCAGATATACTAGACAGATTTAAGCAGACTTGTACAGCCTCTTAGGAGATAAATATGACATTTTTCTTTTTTTCTTTGAATTCTTATAACTATCTAACTGGTAAATTTTTAATAGAAATCATCAATTAAATTAATTTATTGATGACACTTTATAGAAAAATCACCTTCAACCTGACCCACTCACTCTTTCTTTTAAAAAAATCTTAACACTAACAGCATTTTTGGCACTGTAATTTTTAGTGCAAAATCTAAAGCTTTTTAAATCATAACAATGCTAAGAAATAAAATGACAATATTTGGGAGAATCTGTAAGAATCCCCCTGAGCACTGACTCCACCTGACCTGAGGATTTAATGAACAGAAAACACAGAGTATGATCTTCTGCCAATTGACCCCCGGAGAGAAGTGTTTTCTTTCTATTATTGAGGAATAGAACCTCAGAGGAGCTCGTGTTCCCTTCAGGATGTTTCCAAGGATCATTATAAGAGCTTTTTATAGATGTCAAAAGTAGAGATACAGATATACTCAGAGACAGGGGGAAACCTGACTTTGATAGAGGTGAGTTTGGCATTCCCAAGGTTAAAGGAGAGTGTTCATTTCTTTTATTTGAAATGAGGTACTCAGTAACTGAATGCTGAGTGTTCAAATAGGTAGAGCTTTTAGAGGTGTAGTATTTGAAACTTGATTTAAGCTTATGAGAAAAGCTGACAGATGAGAGACAAAGGAACAAGCCACAGCCACTAGCCAGCTCCTCAGGCCAAAAGAGGTAGACCATATCTTCACAAATCCTCAGACTGAATAGGGAAAGTGAAGAGGGACTTGGAGTGAGAAAAGAAATTAAACTTGGTTTCCTCCTATCTTATATTCTTTTCTTGGTCCAGCCATATCACTTCCTATTTTCAGCCCTCTAGTATTGGGATTAAAGGTGTGTGCCACTACTGCCAGCTCTGTTTGACCTTGAACTCACAAAAATCCAGACAGATCTCTACCTCTTGAGTGCTAGGATTGAAGGTATGTGTCACTACTCCCTGACCTCTGTGGCTACCTCTGTGACTGACTCTGTCTTCTGATCTTTAGGTAAACTTTATTTGATACACAATATATCACCATATTTGTATGTGTGTGTGTGTGTGTGTGTGTGTGTGTGTGTGTGTGTGTGTGTGTGTGTGTGTGTGTTTAAATATGCAGAGGTGGTAATGGTAGTAGCTTTTTCATGAGAGGCAAGAGATGAATTGAGATGAGAATAGATCAGAGTTAGCCAGGTAAACAATCATGAGCAAAGAGGCATCCTAGGAAAAAAGCTAAAAGTCACCAATGTTCTAGAGTCGATCATGGTGAACATTAAAATATGAGAAGGTGAAGATGGAGAATATCATATAGACATTTCGAAGTCTTGAGATTTGGAATGATGGAAAACTACTGAAAAGTATTTTCTGTTGAAGATATGTATGGATCAGATTTCAAGGATCAAAACTCCAGTGTTCTACAGACATACAGAATGAGTAATGAATATGACTTTCAACACATAAAAGTACAAAACAGTGACTTAAATAACAAATCACTTAAAAAATTTCCCTATAGGAAGACAGAAAATGCAGTAATGATTGTTTAGTGAAAATCAATAACAAAAGTCTTCAAAGAGTAATAGCCTGTTATGTCTGATTCAAAAATATAATCATAACATAAAGACTGATTTCTGTTTCTTTGGTATTATTATGACAGGAATACATAAGGCAGAATGATTCCTGGATAGCAAAAAGGAGCAAACCTACCTAGCAAATGGTTGAGGAGAAAATACAATCTAAGGAAAACATAGTTAACATAATTCTCTTAGGTAGCTGGTCTATAAAGAAAATAAATATCATAATATCAATAATGGATCCCTTTGTAAATTAACTCATTTAGCTAACATTTCTCAGCAAAAGTAGTTTTATGCATACTAGAAAAATATATAAGACTCAGAGAAATTATGTAAGCTTTCTGCTCTCCAGTTAATAGTAAACAGAATGAAAATTTATTGGGGCTCCATATATTTGACATGAATCTACTCTATTAACCTTCATAATAGGCTCATCCAAAAGCAAAGTTAGAGATATTGGTAAGTTATTGTTTATTTTGAATCTTAGATATATCAAATTGCAAATACCATCTAAAGAAACTGATATATTTATGTATATATATTTGGTATATATAAGTGTGTACACTTGAATGTTTGTGCACAAGTTGGGCACACACATGTGTGCATGTCTAGGTGGAGACTAGAGATCAATGTTAGGTATATTTTTCTGACATTCTCCACCTTTTCTGAGACAGATACTCCTACTGAATATGAAGTTTAATTATTTGGGTAGCTAGCTGACTGGCTTGCAATCTTCTGGGATCCTCCTGTGTTGATGTCCAGACACTGGAATTATCCACAGCCATCATTTTTACATGGATGCTGTGGACCTAAATTCAGGTTCTCATTCTTGTGTGACAAACATTTTACCAACTGAGCTATACATTCTCCAGCCTCAATATTTACAATTGTACTATTTTGACTTTTTTCTATGGTAGCTAAGTATGACCTTTCCCTCATTCACAGGTCATCCATATGAGGATATGGAGAATGGAAACCTGTCAGCTGTGGCTGTATTTGTCTTCACTGCATTCCCCCAGCTCCGGAATGGTGGCCTCATGTACTTTTTCCCTTTACTTTTCATCTACATATTTATTGTGGCAGGAAATTTGATTATCTTCTTTGCTGTAAGGTTGGACACCCATCTTCACAATCCCATGTATAATTTCATAAGTATCTTCTCATTTCTTGAGATGTGGTATACGACAGCTACCATCCCTAAGATGCTCTCCAATCTGGTCAGGGAGCAAAAGACCATTTCCTTCATTGGTTGCCTCTTGCAGATGTATTTCTTCCATTCACTTGGAAACACTGAAGGGACCCTTCTCACTGTCATGGCTATTGACAGGTATGTTGCCATCTGCAACCCACTCCGCTACCCTAACATCATGACACCCCGGCTATGTGTTCATCTTACTGCTGGTTCTTGTGTATTTGGCTTCCTCATCCTTCTGCCTGAAATTGTGTGGATTTCCACTCTACCCTTCTGTGGTCCCAATCAAATCCATCAGATATTCTGTGATTTCACCCCTGTGTTGAAGTTAGCCTGTACAGATGCCTCAGTAATCCTTGTTCAAGATGTGATTCATGCTCTTGCTATTTTGATAACAAGTCTGATTATTTCTGTTTCTTACATAAGAATTATTGTTGTTATCCTTGGCATCTCTTCAACAGAGGGTCGTAAAAAGGCCTTTTCTACCTGTGCTGCCCACATTGCTGTCTTTCTATTGTTTTTTGGCAGTGTGGCCCTTATGTACCTTCGATTTTCTGCCACTTATACACCATTCTGGGACAATACCATTGCGCTTACATTTTCTGTATTTGCTCCACTTTTCAATCCTATTATATACAGCCTGAGAAATAAGGACATGAAAGATGCAATTAAAAAACTCTTTTGCTCTCAAAAGGTGTTCAATGTATCAGGTAGATAATTTAAGTTTATGCCTTTTTAATTTAAATGAGATTATTATCTCCCACCCACCCCACAAAAACAATCCCAAAGAAATACTATAATTTAAAAGATTATGCAATTGATCAAATACATTTTCTTCAGTGAGCTGATGGATGGACATATAAATTATATCTTCTGAGAATTTGCAGAGACTATAAAATTAACAACTTTTGCTTTAATTTCGCCAACCATTGAAAGCATATATATTCTCTCTCCCTCTCTCTCTCTCTCTCTCTCTCTCTCTCTCTCTCTCTCTCTCTCTCTCTCGTTGAGTGATTAGTCCAATGCCTGCTAACAAGTTTTGGAAAAGAAACCTTCCTTGAATCCAAACTATAGGCATTTTCCTTTCACTTTTGTCTTCTTTCCATTAAGTGTTCTGATTGTTGAAGACACATGTATCTCTGTGATGCCTGTATAAGATTCCATTTCATCAGTAGGATATTATAGGTAATACTTGGTATTGTGATAATCACCAGAAAAATTAAATTTTACATAAAGTCAATATGATTAAGCTAACATTGACTAAATACATGGATTTCATTTATCACTCTTAAATATTTTTCATCTTTTCTCTTTGAAGTGGCAAAATACATAATTTTGTAGTTTACTTAATATTATATATATATATGACTTAATAGCTCATGTTTGTAAAACCTGGAATTTCATACTAAGGCTTGTGTATTCATACAGGGTCTATTATAGCTTAATTATAAGATATTATTCTGATATGCTATGAATTTACTTAAACTTGAAATTTTAAAGGTTTTCTTCATATCATAAGCCTTTAAATTCAGTAATAATTATGTCATTGAACAAAATTCTTTTCCTAAAATGTTGCTTCAAGATAAATTTTTATGAAGTCAATACATTACAAAAAATGTAGAAAACACTTACCATTAAGATAAGTCATTGGCTATATAAACAGTTGTATGGCTGATACATGAATGTAAGGCTGTCGGTGGTTTGTAGTACGATAACTGATCTACAGTTTAAATCTGGTCTCTATATTTTGTGGAGTCTATTTTTTTTCTCTTTTTTTATTTTTATTTTCTTTTTCTTTTTTATTGTGTATAAAGTCTCATTTTTTATCCATGTATCCCCTTGTTCAAACTCCCTTCCCCCTCCTCCCTTCCTGGTCACTCACTCTTCTCTCCCTCAGTTTATCTCCTCCCCAGCAAGGACAGGAGGTCCTAAGGTCCGAAGGTGGCTTAGTTCCGCATCTACTCTAGGCAACTCCGCTTTCCTCACCCCAACATCAAGACTGGGTCAGGTGTTCCTCTGGAGGGAATGGGCTCCAAGGTGCCAGTCCAATGTGCTTCAGGTCTCAAGCTATTCAGTGGTTGTAGTTTGCAGCTTGCAGATGCTTAGCTTTTTGTTTAGAGTCCACTAATGAGTGAGAACATCCCCTGCTTATCTCTCTGGGTTTGTGATACCTCGCTCAGGAGGATGTTCTCCAAATCCATCCATTTGCCTGATTAGGGTATATGCCCAGTAATGGTATTGTTGGATCCTCGGGGAGATTGATTCCCAGTTTTTGATTTGATCATTGGTATATTGAAGTTGCAGTATAACTCAAAGATGATTCTAATGTGCTAAAATTATAAATCTCAGTTTTACACATTCTTATAAGAACATTCATAACCTTGTAATGTATAGGATGTCAGTGGGTTGTAGGCACCTTTTTATTTCATAATCTTAGACTGATATTTCTCTTTGTTGACTATTGAGTAGTTAATGGACAATCCTAGGATTGTACATACTGTTTCCTAGTTGGTTTTGTCCAAAGTACGCTTTAACTCCCAGCCTTATGCCCCTTCTGTGTTGTTCTTCTTTTAGTTTTCCCTTTTCTCTTCTTCCCCCTCCTATTGTTTCTATAGTGGTGCCCTCTAAATGTTATCATGAATAAGAGAACATCTCACCAAGGAACAAAAATGTCTCCAGTTCTAAAAGTGGACAGGTGGACCTTTTTTGAAGCCTCTAAAGCTGACTGACACAAAACAAAGTGGATTCTGTCCTGAAAAGCGTAGGATGGAAAAGAATTGGTAAAGAATGGAGCAATCAATTGTGAAATCAAGAATGGAAAATCACAAGTGGTACGGAACAGCAGCTCTGTGTGGACAGATGAGACCATGTGAAGATAGAACCCAGACAGATCAGAGGAGAGTTCTGGTAGAGGGTGATGATGAAGACCGGGAAGATGACCACTTGGAGTTTATCAAAGATGACGAAAATGTGACTGAGGAAGGAGAGAATGACAGAGACAATGCCAGGGATGAACAGACATTGAAGTACATAGTAGGCTTTAGAAATCTCACCTCATTTCTTTGCCTGTACACTTGTCCAATCTGAGAGCTATACTAGATATTCCCTGTTAGCTTTTGTACATTCTCAATCGTTCTTTCTTCTATTTCCTGTGCTTATTCATTTCGATGGCCCCAGAACTCATTTCTGGTTCCACTTTCATTTTCCTTGTTTTGAAATTTCTTTTATTTTATTTTGTTGCATCTTTATGACAATAATGTTGCACATTTCTTTTTAGATCAGCCATAGTTGCTTCCCTGAATGCAAAGGAAATCTGATTTTGGAATAGTAGCTGAAGCAATTTTTAATTAAAGGAATGTGTGTTATCCCCCAAAGTACCCTGTGGGTCTTTCCAACACAAATGTAGCAACACAATTATGAAAATAGGACTTGGTTTGTGAAACATGTTCTTTAGAAGAATGGTGTAATAATATTTATATTTTTTGTTACAACGGACACTGTCAATATCTTTCTGAGGAGCCTGATTCTTTGAGCCTTTTTTTCTTAAAATAAAGAAATCCTTCTTAAAGTAGTAATATGAATGATAAAGGTATCCATATATTTCATTAATCTTATCATGTTTGAAAATCTAAAGGAATGGATGCATGGAGTAATACAATGTATTTTTCATAATTAATATCATAATTTATAGATTTTCAGAAAATTTAAAATGTATTCAATAAATTTCCTAGATATGTCATCATGTATGACTGAGAGAGCACCAATATTTAAATATATAATTAGTCATCATATAATACAATGCTTTGTGGACTTTCCCAAAATCTTTCTTGTGGTAAATAGCCTATTTGTTTTACAGAGTCTCAGAAAACATATGAAATACCAAAAATATTGTGGCTTTAAATTAAAATTTTACTTTGAGAATATCACATTAATATAGGGAGGGTTCTAGCAGATAAACAGTGGTAACAGAATTTGATCTTTTCAGTTGTAGAATTTTTTGCCAATTTTTTCTTAAGGAGTTTTATCACTGAGATTTAATGAGGAATATCCTGGATTGTTGGAGATAAATATTTATGTCTCCTAGTCACATTTTCTTTGTATGTGCAAACATTCAAGAAATGATTTAGATATACATTTTGTTAAAAATAAAAGTCTAAGAGAATAATTTGTCAGTAAGGAGTCAAGTAACCTCAAATATAAAACAGGTTAAATTGTGAACTTATAATTATTGAGCAGTTCCAACACAATATTAACATTAATTTGAAGTGACTAGTCTGAATACATAAATTAAAGAAAAATCTTTTTGGCCCTCATTTGTTATATGACATACTGCCCAAAGAAAAAATATAATTTATTTTTCTAAAATTTACAGGTAGGTTTCAATTTTGTTTTCTATACATGAATGAAGATTTTTTGAAGAAGGGCTTATACCATATCACAGGGCAGCAGATATTCAATAGGAGAACAAATTCAATTGATTGTGTGAAAGTTGAGGCTATGATTTAAATAGTCTTATAAAGTTATCATATGACATTATTAATTTGTTTTAGTCTTTGGGAAACTTCCTTGTCTGACATTTGTCCCAATGAGAAGTCCTGGTTTCAATGCACGAAGGACATAAAGATAAAGAAAATCAACACTATTGCCCTAAATTTCAATAAGCAATAAGTAGGTAGAATAGTCAAATTGCCAAATGATTTTTCTAAAGTAAGCTGACTGGTCTGGGAAAAAGGAGAAGGCAGCCCAGCTTCCCCGACACCTTTATTGTTCTAAGAATATCATCTCCTTTACTGTACCAACATCATTCAAATCTGAGTCTTAGCTCTTCTTCTTATTGATTCATTAAAATATCAACCCCACTAGGAGAGGTCCAGAGAGAAGAGCAAAAATAAATAAAAGTAAATTGACTCTCATGGCAGGAACTCCCAAGTACGTTTGAGATGAGCTAAAGATCTCTGGGCCTGAGATTTTTCCTAATTACTAACCTGAGCTGTTTTTCCCAGTTGAAGCCATTATGGGGATGATTGTTTTCTGCTAATCTTGAGTCATTTATGTACAATTCCCAAGAGAGTCATTTATTTTACTCATATTTAAGAACCAAAAAAGGGAAAGAGAGAGGAAAGGGGAGAAGACTCAGTAAGAGAAACAGATCTATTATATCACTGGCTGATGAAAGTAATTGAGTTTAGATAGAGAACACAGGGTGAAAACATAGAGAAGGAAGTTAGTTCCCCTGTGTCAATTAGAAACCTCACACATATCAAGGGAGCAAAGACAGTCTTCATTCATGTTTATTCTGACTTTGGACCCCAGCACAGCAAGGTTAGTGGATTAACTATTTGAAGGGAGATGGGAGGAATATAGAGAAAAAACAACACACCCACAATTGTAGCGGACAATGCCATCAGGTCTGTAGATACTGTGAGTAGCCTTTGAGATAGATAGCTTTTATGAAACAGTGCCCCAGGCTGGGCCAGCAGAGCATATAAAGATTTGAACTAGCAGATTCCTCTATCCAAAGGACTGCTTTAAATTTAACATGGACAGGTACAGAGAATGATTTCTAAAATGTTTCAGTAATGTTCCCATAATTATATGTGTTTTCCAGTTAGGTTTTAGAAATTAATGTCACTGACAATTGTACTAGACTTACCACTACTGAAATTTGTGTAAGAATAGCAGAATTCCATGGTTAACCTTAATATTGTTGCTTTTGGTTCAGGTTTCTCTTGTGCTTTCTGTAGTTTAATAGCATAAATTTAGAGATTACAGAAATGCCTGAATCTACTTAGACTATACTTTCTCAGGCAACTGTTTGACTCATTTTAGAACTGTGTTCTGTGAGCCATAGTTAAGAGATGTGCTGGCTACACTTGAAAACTTCAAGACAGACTTAAAAAAAAATCAGGAAAACAAGAACAAAATTAAATAATTACCCTTATATTATATTTATATGTGTGTACATACATATGTGCATATTTATATATATAAACACAGATAACAAAATATGCCACATTCTCTTAACATATATGCACACATATCACAAGTAATGGAGTAATCAGAGATGTAGAAGTTTCAAGAAACACATGAACTTGGTTAGAAAGCAAAGAAGCAGAGATTGAAAGAAGATAAGAACAGGAAAATGTAACTCCTCTTATATATTTTTAGAAAATAGAAAACATAAGTTGCATGAAGTATTTCCTTCTCTAAATTGAATGTGTAAGTAGCAAGTTTCTATAGCAACAGGAGATAAAGCAACTTTTATTTCTACAAAAAACTTATGTAAGTATATAAAGATAAAAAATGATAGTTATTGCATGCAAACAAGAGAAGCTTGATGTGAATTAATCACATAATTGAGAGTTCATAGTGAAAATAAAAGATTTTAATACAATAAGAAAAATTAAACATGATAATGGATGTGGTTTGAAAACTAATGGACAATTTGTCATAAAATGAGTATGACTGACATATATAGGAACAAAAATAAAAAAGTTAGTGAGGAACCTTAGTGAATGCTGATACTAAGGTCATGTACCACCTTGTGAAGGAGTATCTTTCAAAAAGAAATATTAACTTCCCACTAATCTGACAATTAGAAAGCTGAAATTGAGATTTAGACACAGTTGCTTTCTTTAGAGGCCTTTGTGTTTGACTGGTAGATACTCATCTTTCCAGGAACTTCTTCAATTTTTCCACAAAAAAAAAAATGGCCACTTTTTTTTTCTTATAGAAACACCAGTCAACTGGTCACTTAAAAACAAAACAAAACAAAACAAAACAAAAAACCTCAAGTACTTTCTTAGATGCTGTGTGTGGAAATGCAGACATGCTCTAAGGTCCTGCGGGTTAGAAACTCAAGATGTAGTTTTTAGGAGGTATGATCTCAGGACACATTAGATGCCACTGAAAATTGGATGAAGGTAGAGCTTCTGAGGGTGGAGTCAATGTGAGGCCAAGAGAGCGATTCAGACCAGGGGTAAAGCATTGTTAGTTGAAAAGAGTGCAGGCCAGTGGGAAGTGGGAATGTTGAATAAATAATAAAATGTGAAAATAAAATGACTCTTCTGTGTGGAATGGAATAGAGTTATCCTTATCCCTGGGAAATGAAAATGGAATATCTAGGAGGGAATTCTAAGTAGGGTAGTCCCAACAGGCAGACAACTGCTGAGCATTGTACATCTGGCCTTTGGAGGTAAGTGAGAGTGAATATGGAAAGAAGAAAGTAAATTATTTAAAGAGATTGGAACAATTAGAGAAAATTACCCAAGATGCTAGGAAACAAATTTTTTATAAAGATAAAAGAGTCTACATAGATATGCATTGTCCTCCTAGTGAACATACTTGATACTAAAAAAATAAATAAATCAGTAGAGAAGGTGAAATAAATCATTGTAAGAGAAGGTTAAATGACCAGAACAATGCCCTGTACTGTACTGTGTTCTAATTAGAGTCCATCAGGCTCTACATCTCCTTTCTGACTGTGCCCCACAAAATCATAAGAGCAAGCCAACCAATAGAGCTTATAGTGTTCAATTTTTACCACCTATGCAATTTCATCAAAGACTTCTGCTACAAAATACCTTTGAGTCTTTCTCCAATAAGAGATAAAAAGATAATGGGAAGAAGAAGAAGGGTACATCCTTTAAAGAACAAACAATAACACAAAAACATCATTGTAGTTTATCCTCTGAATCATTTTAAGTATATCCATATGAGGATGTGGTGAGCTAATTAGAAGAAAGGGCAGAAGACGAGTAGAAATCTCCAGTGATGGCTGATTGTTATTCTGGAGATACCTGTTCGTTTTCTAACAAGAGACTCTAAAGAGAGTTTGGATCCCGGTGAGAGGGTGGGGGTGGGGTGAGGGGGTGAGATGGGAACAGAGAGAAGTAGGAGAGAAAACTATAATCAGAATACATTGTATAAAAAAATCTGTTTTCCATAAAAGAAAAACCTTTTAGACAATAAGCCAAGAGTCAGTTGAACTAAGTTGTAAGAAAATAAGTGTTGGGGAATCAGTAAGGTTGGAATTCAGGAATGAGCATCCTTTTCATTGCTGTTCTTCAAGGCTCCATTTCAGACTTCCTGAATTAAAATTTCAACTTTGACAGCCCACTCACTGATTCTGAGCCATGCCAATAACTAGAGAATTACTAGCTCTAAATATGGGTTGTGTTTTCTATTCTTCCCCTTATGAGAAGTTTAGTTGAAAGCTAGTGTGGAATGCATATGATTTCATTATTTATTTCTCTTCATCTACAGCCACAGTGCAGGTTTCTTCTGAAAGGCTGGCTCTTGGTAAGTGTGTTTTCCCTCGGAATTATAATATACACTTTCTAAAAAGCTTGAGTGTACTAATACACTTCTCACTTGGAGATGTTCTCCAATTGGACCTCTGCTCAAGAGTTCATTTTTTCTGCTTTTCCTTGCTCCTGGGGCGATTCTGTCATCTGTTTCATCCCACTGCTCTTTATCTATGCTTTCATTATTGTTGGAAATCTGGTTATCATCACAGTGGTCCAGCGGAATGTGCACCTCCACACACCCATGTACTTCTTTATCAGCGCTCTTTCCTTCCTGGAAATTTGGTACACCACAGCCACCATCCCAAAGATGCTCTCTAGCCTGCTTAGTGAACGAAGGAGTATTACCTTGAATGGTTGTGTCCTGCAGATGTATTTCTTCCATTCCACAGGCATCAGTGAGGTTTGTCTCTTGACAGCTATGGCCTTTGATCGCTACCTGGCCATCTGCAGCCCTCTTCATTATCCCACCATCATGACTCCCAGGCTGTGTGCCCAACTGACCCTAGGTTGCTGTGTCTGTGGCTTTCTCACACCTCTCCCTGAGATTGCCTGGATCTCTACACTGCCTTTCTGTGGCTCTAATCACCTTGAGCACATATTCTGTGACTTTCTCCCCGTGCTGCGCCTGGCCTGCACAGATACCCATGCCATCGTTATAATTCAGGTGGTGGATGTTGTCCATGCTGTTGAGATAATTACAGCAGTGATGCTCATTTTCATGTCCTATGTTGGAATTGTGGCTGTAATCCTACGCATCCGTTCAGCTGAAGGCCGCCGCAAAGCATTTTCCACGTGTGTCTCCCACCTTACCGTCTTTTTGCTCTTCTTTGGCAGTGTGGCTCTCATGTATCTCCGCTTCTCTGCTACCTACTCCTTGTTCTGGGACACTGCTATTGCTCTGGCCTTTGCAGTTCTATCTCCCTTCTTCAATCCCATTATCTATAGCCTGAGAAACAAAGAGATAAAAGAAGCCATAAAAAAGCACATAGGCCAAATGAGCATCTTAATTCACAAGCACAGGAACCTCACATAACATCACTTCCTTGAGAGAGAATATTGGTTTTCTTTCATTCTCACCCTTTAGAAATGCTTTTATCAGCCTTTTACTGAAACTTGTTTTCTAAATATTCCCAATACACAAATTTACAAATAACTAAATTAGACTTATTATTTATTTTTCTTATGTGTTTATGTGTATGTGTACATGTATTGGGAATGCAGATGTTCATGTGTAGCAAGACCAGAAGTAGACATTAGATGTCTTCTTCAGTTACTTCTGCACCTTGTTTTTTGGGACAGGATTTCTCATTCAATCAAGAATTTCTTTGGCTGAAGTGGCTTTTTAGCAAGCCTAAGGATCCATTGTCACCACATGGCCAGTTACTTGGCCCTGATTTTGTTTAATGGCAAACATTTGACCACCTAACCCATCTCCCCAGCTCCTAATTTTGATAGCTTCTTTTCAGTCTTTTCCAATCCAACATATTTTGGGGTAACTTCATCAACTGAACATTATACCACTTAAGTTATGTACAGTAACTTTACTTTGCTGAAGTTATCTTGGTAAACACTTTAATTTAAACATAACCTAAATTGTTATTTTGTGTTTTGAAATGAAACTCAAGTTGATAGAATGCTAATCTAACATGCATGAGACCCCCAAATACAAATAAGCAACAAATAAGACAACAAGGCTGTTGTGGTGATGCACACTATTAATCCCAAAATCTGAGAGGCAGAGGCAGGCATAGCTCTTTGTGTCCAAGACAAGCCTGTCTATTTAGCTAGTGAGTTCCAGAACAATTGAGGCTACACAGAGAAATATCCCAAAATAATTGATTGCTGGGAGTATATTAATTGTACAATCTTCATAAGACTAAGTGCCACTGTGTATAGAATTGAGGAAAACCCTAACCTACAAATTGAACATTTGAATTTAAGTTAACTTATGCACCAAATTATCACAATAAATTAAAATTTAATTTTTCAGTGTACTTATGTCATACATACTAAGCAATGTATATAATAAATGTCTGTTAAACTAATAAATCAGCATCATCAGACTAAATTCTGATTGTTGTGACTAACAGGCCAACATACTAAACAGAAATCCCTTTTCAAGCTCCTTATTCCCTTGGCTTTCAAGCTCCCATACTCTCTATGGCACAGTGTTAAGGACTTTGTTGGCTGACATCTTATCATGCAAGTTTCATTAGGAGTAATTTTCTCTAAGACCTCTACTCCAGTGGCAAAATTTGATGGCTCCTTTTTCTGCCAACACAAACTCTGTAGCTGTCATCATATTTGCCTTGCTTCTGCACCATAATCTTTCCCCTTCATTCCTAAATTCTACAGAACAACTAAAGTAACTAGGAGGGTCTCACATTTCATCAGCCAATGCCATTTAATGCCGAGATTGAAGAAAAGGAAAAAAATGAGGATGGTTTTATGTTGTGGGTAGAAGAAAGTAAAGTCAGACTATGAAGGATGCTTTGTCTTCCGAATGAGAGAAAAATGGTAAAAGGACCCAGCAAAACTGTTGGGTCATGTGACTGTTTTCTTTCAAGAATGTGTGACCTCACTTAATAGTATACATTCTTAGTTCCTAATTTTTTTAAAATTTGTTATTTTACAAAATTTATAGGAAAATTGTATGTTTTTAATGTTTCTTAAGTACTTAACAAACACCATTCCCTTGTTTTTGATAGTATCATTATAAAAGTGATACCAATAACTACTGCATAAAAATTATTCCATTTCCTTTTCTGACTACTAAACTTTTAACCTTGCATTATATAATTATTTTCTAGACATAGCCTATGGCTTTATAAATGAATAGAACTATTTTTATCTCCATACTTTTCTACATTGAAGCCAAGACTCCCCTTCGCTGTAGAATAGCTTCTTTTTTAAAGCTTAGATCTTACCGGTTTGCTACTCTGCCTGGGAACTTTCCACAAACACAATTGCTCTAAATTATTATAGCACTTTTACTGACTTATGTGTATGTGTGTACATGCTCATGCATGTGTGTGTTGTTTGTGTGTATGTGTGCTTGTGTGCTAAACACAAACTATTCCAAGCTCAGGAGAAAAAAATAGAGAAAATGGAGCTAAAACTTGTGGTGTGATGATATTAATGGTACATTGTACATATAACCTGCAAGAATACACATAATTCAAGAAACATGCTTTCTGATTTGAATATAATAGGAGCTACTAATACATTCACTGTTAACTTTAAGTTGTTGGCATACTTGTTTAGCAAAGATTTCACTAAATTTATTAACATAATAGTATTGTAAAATAAATGATACAAACTTATACTAGCATTTGTATTTGTATACTAACAATGCAATTTTCTATTTATTGCACATTTATATTTTAAGACACTGTACTAATTGCCTCCTGTATATTGTTTTCCAAGAGTAATTTGTAGTACTCATTTTTATTTTTCCTATTATAAAAGGAAGAAAAGTAGCTTATAGTGTTTAAGTGACTTATCTAATAATATTTATTTTGCAAAAGACTAAGCTATAATTCAAACTCAGATGTAACCTTCCTCAAAAACTTTACGTTAACCACCATGAAATATTTTTGAATATTGTTGCTTTGAGAAAGTAAAGAGGTACTATATTACCAGGGAGATTAGTCAGTTTAAAAAGTTCTGCTTGCTCTATTATGATGGCAGTCACAAATAGCCAAGGCACAGTTTTCAGATGATTGTCCAAAAACCCATGATCTAGACTACAAGCCCCAGAGGCTTATGACTCTGAATATTAACACCTAGAAGCTTGTAGCTCCACAATCTGGAGTCAGAAATTCAATTATAGCTATTCAATTTGTAGGCTTCCTGCCCTGGTTCTTGACTGGCAATGACATGCACTCATTGAACACTAACCCATAGCTCATTCCCAGCTGGTTATGGCCAGTGAAACAAATTTCAATTTCTACATGACAACCCTCAACTTCTGGATAATATAATGGCTATTCTTGGTTGTCATATTGTTTATGTCTACAATCCAGAAATGGGGCACACTTGTGATCTGGATCTTGAGGCAGGAAGACACACCCTTAATCTAGGGCACTTTTGGATGGAACCTTATACAAGGAAAATGGAAGAAAGAAGCTCTTATTCATTCGTTCTCTGCCTGCTTGATCTCACCTCATCAGCACATCCATTCCTTCACTGGCATTGGAGCTTACTTCGTGGAGATTCCAGCATTCATAGAAGATGAGCTAAGAAGACAGCTTTGGGGGTCTGAGAAGCTACAGGATACAGCTAGTCATTATTGAATTGCAACCTGTAAGCCACTTCAATAAGTTTCCATGTTAAAAGTGATTAATAAGAGGTCAGCATCTATTGGGAGCTCACTGACCCTGAAATAACAGCTGAGGAACCTTCATGGAAAGGAACTAAACCATCTAAATGTAGATGACAGTCAAATGGTACAGCCAGTTAGGAGAGCCTCTTGCAGTAGGACCAGAGTTTATTCTTAGTGCATGAACTGGCTTCTTGGAGCCCATTCCCTACAGAGGAACACCTTATCAGCCTTGATACTAGGGGGAGAAACTCCGATTTACCTCAAATAGATATGACAGACCAAACTGACTTGCCTTGAGATTCCTTGCCCTCCCTGGGGAATGGATGGGAATATGGGGAGGGAGGCTGAGGGAGGACAGGGAGGAGGGAAGGGAGAGGGAACAGTGGTGGATATGGGAAAAAAAACCTTTTAAGTAAAAAAAATTAATAAAAAAGAGAGACTAGCATCACAAGGTGAAATCTTCTGGCATTTCCTGCGAGCACAGAAAAGTTACGTTCCAGAGGTTGTCAAGTTTGTGCCTCATGCTGGCAGCTGGACTTGATAATGTGAAGAATCACCCAGATAGTACCGGATTTGAAGGCATGAAAGGGTCATGGAGAGCAGCTGATGTTTAGTACTAAAAGAGCCATGAGAGGCCATAGGTATAGGTGCAGCCTCAGTGGCAAAAGGCCAGGAAGTGATGGTGTCATGCAAAGAAGTTGAGGCATGGCATTATGAAGGAAGCCTATGAAAGGCTGTTGAAAGTGCAACCAGGTTGCAGCAGAAGATCCCAGTGTTTTGGAGATGACAATATCATTTGATTAGAACCAGGAGTGGCAGCAGCAGCAGAGTGGAACCATCTAGAACCTAGAAGAGAAGCTGTATGTACTAGAAAGGAGGAACCCAGGAAAGTGACCATAGCTCTTTGGTGGAGTCCAGAAGACTATAAGTGAATCTCAGATTTCACACTGACTTATTTATACTGTTGGAGTTTTTTTTTTCTTTATTAAGATTGTGATTGTGCCCTGGTTCTTTCCTCTTAAAGAAGGTATTTAATTTCAATTTTGAAAGGAACCCACAGCTGAAAGACTTGAACTTTTAAAAAGAATATTTTAAAGAGACTGAAATGTTGATGTGTTTCAATGTGTAAAGACTGTGAGACTTTTAAAATTATTTATGATATTAATGTGAGATCTTGGGGAGAAATAAGAATGGAAAAGTTTGACTTAATAGTGATAGGTTTGTGTGTCAAGTAGATAAGGGGTCAGTTGTACTGGCTGGTTTTGTGTGTCAACTTGCCATAAGCTAGAGACAACAGAGAGGAAGGAGTCTCAGTTGAGGAAATGTCTCCATGAGATCCAGCTGTAAGGTATTTTATCAATTAATAACCAATGGAGGAGGGCCCAGGCCATAGTGGGTGGTGGGTCTATAAAAAACAAGACTGAGCAAGCCAGGGAAAGCAAGCAAGTAAGCAACTCCTCTTTATCAGCTCCTGCCTCTGGGATCCTCGCTGTTTGAATTCCTGTCTTGACTTCCTTCGGTAATTAACAGCAATGCTGAAATGTAAACCAAATGAACCCTCTCTTCCCCACCTTTTCTTGGGGGTCATGGTGTTTCAATGCAGCACCATGCAGTTAGTATGATTACCAGGTGTTGGGTATCAAGACCCTCGGTTCTTGAGAGTTGGCATGTCTCTGGGCATTCTGGAATTCTTCTAGGGACCAGCACCTGCAGTCTCTAGTCTTCAGCACTTCAAAGCTATCTACCTCCCACACTTTTTCCTTTCTGCCTGCTCTTAACTTCTGCCATTCTTGTGTCCACAGTCTCTGCTCCCTGACTTTTCTGTTCCCAGTTGCTTCCTGGACCTTCTAGTGCCTTCTCATTGCTACTATTGCTACTTCTCAGCTGCTGTTATTGCTGATACCTCTGTCTCCTGTGGTGATATTTTGTTTGTACTCTCACAAATAAAGCTTTCTTGAAGATCAGAGGACAGGCTAGCCTCTAGTTAACCATAGAGACCAAGCTGATGTAGAACACACTTTTAATCCTAGCACTTGGGAGGAGGAAGCAGGAAGATCAGAAGTTCAAGGCCACCCTGGGTTATAAAAGATTGATCCAGAGTCAGGTGATGGAGGCTCATGCCTTTAATCCTAGCACTAAGGAGGTAGAAATAATATGCCTAGGGGGAGAAAGGAATATAAGGCTAGAAAAGACAGGAGATGCCTCCCCTTTCAGGATAAGGAATTATAGAGATAAGAGATAGCTGTGGCTGGCTTCTTTGTTTCTCTGATCTTTCAGCAATTTCCCTGACTTCTGACTCCCTGAGTTTTTATTTTTAAGACTGTATAGAATTTTTGCTGCACTTTCCTCTTTGTGTTATCAGCTTAGCATGTTCTACTAATTATACAGATCACACTAAGGCAGGGGAAAATCCTTCTATTGAACCGAATGTCACAACATCAGTGCATGAGATGCCTTCTGTCCAACTCAAAAAAGGAAATGGAAGGCCTGGCTATATAGTAAACTGTGTTTAAACAGCAAGGTTTAAAGCTCCAACAGTCACAGGGCCTGTGTAGGTACCAATCAGAGCCTTTAAATAAGTCTTAAATATTGCAGCAAGCTGGCTTCAAGCTGAGTTACTGAGGAGGTATTTTTTGGGGGAAGGGGGGTGATAATAGCTTCAGAGTCACCTGGGATTTTAGAGGCTTTATCTTGATTTCAGTGCTTCTTTCTAAGACTTGTGTATTAATTATAGCTTATAGAGAGATATCATGACAGCAGCAATGTCTTCTAAAATAGACATTGTGGCTTCAGGATTCATTGCTCTTCAAGATGTCTATGAAATAGTCAAAGCAGACAGATTGTTATAATGGCAAAAACAAGCATCTCAAGTAACTATTCTCTGCTTGCTTAAAGTATCAGGGATAAAACAAACAAAAAAGTTCTAACAATTGTCAATCAAAGGTTCAAATCAGCCCAGCCCCCAACATTTAGTTTTATCTGAAGGAAAAATATCTGGCAGTAAGTTCCTATCATCAATGTTAGCATTCTCAATATCATGTAATTTTACTTACTTCTAACAAAATGCATCTGAGTGGCTTTGCCCCTCTAAATTCTCCCAAGGATATATTGCAAAAGTGGTGGTACCAGCCTGGAATGTCTGGGACTCACAACACATCATTAGTTACTTTTCTATTGCTATGATGAAACACGATGACCAAGGCAACTTATAGAAGAAAGAGTTTATGATGTATAGTTCCAGAGTCCATAATGGAGAAGTGGAGGTAGCAAGTGTCAAGCATGGTGGCTGGAGCAATAACTGAGAATTCACATCTTAAACCACAGCATGAAGCAGAGTAATTGAATTGAAATGGTAGGAGTTTTAAAATTTTCAAGGCCTGCCTCCAGTGACTTACTTCCTCCAGTAAGGCTACAACTCCTAAACCTCCCGTAATGCACCACCAACTGGGCAAAAGTACCAAAAGAGGAACTCACTTCTGGCACTGGATTTTATTTGTTGACCTGTGGTATCCAGTAGGGCCTTTGACACTCTATTAAGAATTAACTTTATTTTCACTTTTATGAATGTGAACCTATGTATTTCAGGAAGTTTCTATAGCAGTAAGTTTCCATGGGACTCTTTTCAAACATCTGCAGTGTTTCACCTCCTTATCCTTCTTCTACCCTCATCTCCGAACCCTGATTTAACCTTTCCTGCTTCTTAGATCCTCCTTAACTCTTTCTACCACAGCGTTCATTCTCCCCTCTGTTGAAAGGCCTTTCTTCTGATAGCTTTTTACTGTGTTCCTGACTTCAACACACAGGTCTTAGGTTTCAGATCCAGATGAGAGAAAACATGAACATTATGTTTGTTATTCTGGATCTGAGTTAGTTCACTCAGAATGACTGTTTTTATCTCCACCAATCTACTCACAGTTTTCATAATTTTATTTTTCTTAATAGCTAGATACTATTCCACTGTATAAAAACATCATAGTCTCATTACCTACTCACCAGTTGATAAAAATCTAAGCTGTTTCCATTTTCTGGCTTTTATAAACAGAGCAGAATGAACATGAATTGAGAGATATCTCTAGAGTTTTGGAAAAATTAAAATAGAAACTATGCCCCAAACAGAATAACTTTTTTTATTTTCTAAACAGTATGTTCTGCTATATTGGCTCATTTAATAGTCAAAAATTGAAGAAAATTTTAAACATCAAGTAGCTGCAACAAAATAAAAGGTAAAAATGTCAAGAAAATAGATTAATAATAAGTTATATTCTATGGAAAATATTAGTTTCATATTAAATTTAATGTATTTGTCATTGTTGATGAATCAGTAGAAAAAATTGACTTGAAAATATTATTACAGTATAGAAAATGTAAAATTTTTGTCTATGAAGCTCTTGAATCTTCTGAGCTCAAGAAGAGAACATCAAACACCTCATTTTGTCCTGGTGCCTAACCCTGGATGAAGCAAGCTGTTCAGGACTGATTACTTCTGTATGAATATAGATATGCCCAGGACTGATAACCAAGATGCAGAATGACAGCCCTCAACAACACCCACCCATGCACATAAGAATTCTCTTGTAAAAATCATTTATTTTGTAATTTCCCAAGGTATGATGAAAAATGAGTCAATACAGCATTGTTCTTTAAAAATTGCAAGCTCCTTTTTGCAAGTCAATGTTCAACTTTTACTCTTATCCTTTCAGATTTTGAAGGCTATTTTCCTGGAATTATATTTGAACATATATGCATTACTCTAATTAATACTTGTTCATTAAATAATTCCCTTCCTGTGCCTTCTCTTTAACTTATCTATATGTGCTCAATTCTGGGTTTTTAATTAACAGATTAATATTTCTTTCTGTTCCTCACTCACTGAATGCAGTTTTTTTAACCATATATTCTTTCCATGGGATCTGCCAAGCATGATATTTTAAAAACATTTTTAGAAGTTTTGAGATTAAAATTTAACCTTTATCTCCTCAATTTTCTTACTCTAAACCCTCCCATGTATCCCTGATTGATCATTTTCAAATTAATGGCTTCTCTTTTCATTAACTGTTGTTACATGCATATATGTATATACATATTTGTACCTAAATACAACCTGCTCATTCTGTATGAAATTTCATGTGTGTATATTTTCTGGGAAGACTAATTTTCACACTCTCAACATCCCTTGGTTCTGTAATATTTGTGTGGTGTTGAAGCCTCCTGCTTTCTCAATTCACTTGGGCATCTCTATTGATGCCATTCTTGTGCATCTCATATTTAGGCAGTCATGTTGGTGTGACTTTATGGTTTCTTCAAATGCACTTCAATTTATTTCCTTCTCTTATATATGTTCCTTTTGAGTTCTGTTGATTGTTTTCTTGACTGTGCAGAGGCTTTTCAGCTTAATGTTCCACTTGTCTTTTGTGGTTCCTACATTTTTTTTTCAAACTCAAGAAGTCATTTCTTAGAAAAATTTTAGGAAGTTCCTGCATATTTACTTTTAGGAGTTTCATATAGTTTTAATATATTCAAGTACAAATTTATAGGGAAGACAAAGAAGCCAGTTTAGTAACTATGTTGTATCCCATTAATAAGGAACCTCTGACTAGAGTTGAAATGAAGCAGAGAAAATATTTTATTTTTATCCAATAGATTTGTTAAGTATCTAGCATCAATATTGATGTGATTAATTCATATTAGTTTTATAGGATTCTGCAAGTTATCTAGTATCAGTTTTATGTAGACAGCATGATAAATAGACCAAATACAAATTATCAATACAAAATACAAATTTTCATCTTGTAGTTACAGCTTTGAGGTATTCAAATAGTAAGTCATGACCACACCAATAAAAATGTCATGATATTGGCCTTTTTCTTGTTTTTAGTCAGTTTTCTTTTAGCCCATCATCATTTATGGTTCGGATTTCTACTTTCTGGGTCCATCTCACCATAAGTACAAAACATTTAAATACTTATAACCAGAGAGAGAAAGAGAGAGAGAGAGAGAGAGAGAGAGAGAGAATATTAGTTCCCTAATTGACTAGAAAAAATGTGTCTTTAGTAGATAGTGCTATGAAAATTGAATATAAATACAAAAACATAAAGACATTGAGTATATCCTAAATTTTATTAAGTCAGTTTATTATATAAAAGACTTAAGTTGTAATATAAAACTGTTAGAAGAAAACCTGGTAGAAAGCTTTATGTCATAGGTTTTGACAATAATTTCTAGGGTACAGGAACAAAAGCATGAGCATGTTGTTTACAAGATGGAGATAGAGCTGACTAACACCTTTGTGCTTTTTTGTGGAATATTAAACATTGTATGATCATATTTCGTTGTCTTATTTTTATTTAGTAATATAAATAAATCACACCTTAGAAAAAAGTTCTACCTTCTTAAATGTATGTAAAATAATGTATTTTCTGTCTCATATCATAGGCATATGCAAACATGTTGTGAATAATTTATATACATTTCCAAACAATAATTGTTGTTTCATTAACTTGAAAATAAACACATTCATACATTTTACTGTTCTGTTATTTCTATATAAATGAATGAAGGTAGAGCTAGATCATTTTTTAAAAGAATCCAATCTGTGTCATCATAAATAAAATTTCTCAAATTTCAGAAAGACACTGGAGCAAACTTTGAAATAATTTATTAGCTAAAAGGTAGTTAAAAACTGAAGTTGTGTCTTGACAAAGTAGTTGCATTGTACTTCCTAGAAAGCTATCAGAACAAGAAAGCCATGTTCTCTCTGGATTTTCTCAGTTCTCCATTATGTAGCCTAAGAATGAACTACCTGAAATTCTTTCTTAATTCATAATTCCCTGATTTTATAAGATGGAATACTGAATAAAACACAACCCAACACAACCACTTGCCTTTCATTTGTCACTGTTTTTCTTAAGTAATTTTACATCTGAAAACTTTGTTTTCTTTTCTTTTTAAAGTTCCTGTTGAGGTCCTGAGAGCCACAGCCACCCCGCCCCCAAAACTGCTGAGTCACCTTGTCTGTGGCAGTCAGCCACCACTTCAACTGAAACTGTCTCCTGGAGATAATGCTGATTGTCTATGCTTGGCGGGATTCTAAACAGTTTTTTCTCTTGGTCTTTGCCACACTCATGTTTTTGACATTACTATTTGAAGTGGACTAGACATTCAAAGAACACTTTTTCTCTCTTAGCTACATTTCATCTAACAAACTTTTAGACTTTGGGGAGCAATGGAGCACCCGGCAAAGGAACCTGTGAGTACAGATCAATCCTCATCCCTGATGCAATTAGGAAAGATATCTCCTCCGAATTTTTTATTCCATCTTCACCAGAACCATTAAAAATTATACTTATTTGATTCACAATAGTAGAAAATTTTGATTTTAACTATTTTGTTGTTGTTTGACTTTTAAAACTAATCTAGAACGTTATACCTATATAAAAAGAAAAAACTCAACAATTACTTGCTAAAGTCAGATATATCATATAGAAAACAACTAGGTAATGTGAAACCAAAAAATACCTTTAATAGTTTGTGTCTCTGTGGAATGCCTTAAATTTATAGTCATTTCCATAATTACTGGCCATAAAATACTATTTATAAAAAATAAAGAAATGTTAAAATATAAACTCTGTATTGCATGTATTATATATAAGAAACAAGAGAAGCAATGCACTATGGAAATAGACCTATGGAAATATGCCTCGATATCGTTATACACAAGTGAATTTCTTTACATTAAAACATATTTTTTTGATAAAAATATATTTTATATTCTAAAAACCAATTACTAAAACTTTAATAGTTTACAATTGTTGAGTACAAGTGAATACAAAACAGGTTGAATTTAGAACTTCTTTTAATTTTAAAACATTTTTTTTAGCAAATCAAGTAAGAAGAATATATAATACATAATCTATGCTTTTAAATAAATATTCACAGTTGTGTGTGTGTGTATAATTCCCATCCTTGACTATTCCTTAAGTTTCTAGTATGATCAGCATTTATTAATGTTGTTTAGCCCTTGAAGTATATAAATAGCATTTCTTTATTGTCTATCTGAAATCCTGTGATGTTGCTTCAGCAGTCCAAATTTTTTATAGAATAGTTTGGATTATTAAGAACAACTGATCTAAGCAATTGCTATTATAGTTAAAAATTACAGTTACTTTACAGCTCCTCCAAAAATATGAATTAACATACTTAACAATGTGTAGTTTAAAGTGGGTGAATATCTTGGGATATATAAGAAAGATAGCATTATAAATATGAGAAATACCACCAGTTAGAGAAATTATTTAATTTTCTTCTTATAACTTTTTTTAGACATAATAACCTCACTCATACATACTTTGGGATACAGAATAATATTTCAAAACATGAGTTTTTTAATTTATAGGCTGTAGAAAGCAGTGGACCAAAGGTCTTGGAAACAGCAGAAGAAATCCAGCACAGAAGACAGGAGGTGTTAAACCAGTACCAGAGATTCAAGCAACGTGTTGCTGAGAGAGGTCAAAAGCTTGAAGAGTCTTACCACTATCAAGTTTTCAGGAGAGATGCAGATGACCTGGAAAAATGGATCTTGGAGAAACTTGAGATTGCAAAGGATAAGACCTATGAACCCACTAATATACAGGTGACTTAGTGCCACAGATGGTTCCCAAAACTGATCCTAAATTCTCTATAGAATAAAATGAGCTTTTCCTTCTGTTAATGTTCAGGGGTAGGTGTATGCAAAACCTGAATCTATGTAAAGAACAAAGCCAAAATGGTAGAATCAGAAGTTGACAAATTCTCTTAAGAAAAAGGCTAAGGTTGCTCCTTCTTTATAAGGCTGGAAATGTGAGACAGAAGAAAGAAAAAAGAAACCAAAAAACTGATGATATATCAGCTGTGGAAAATACAGAACCATACTGTATCACATTGAAGTCTCATTCAGAACTCATGTTCTTATTATGTAGATGTTATAGGAAGATTAGACCATTTACTAGAGACAGAAGCTCTACTTCTATATGATCCATGTCTTCTACTTCTTAATGTTCAGAATCTTATCTGCAAATAAGACTCATCTAAGTCAGCATCCTATATGAGGGTTTACTAGACAAATATGGCTGAAAGTTCAAGAAACTTTGACTTACCATGTGCTTCCAATATTGTGACATTGATGATGAAACAATTGATTTTCTTTGAGATAGTAAAAATCATCAGCACTTCTAAAACAACAGTTGTCAACTTTCTAGATTTCCTCAATATTGTTATTTATGGCTATTGTTAAGTGCAAATAAGAGGTTGTAGGACAAGAAGTCTGGTGGAAAGTTGTATTTCTATGTGTTGGCATATTTCACAGCAGAGCATAACTGTTGACTGGTGTTGAGCAGGAAAGAGTACAGTGAGATCTAAGAGGTGTGTGTGTGTGTGTGTGTGTGTGTGTGTGTGTGTGTGCAATGAATCAATTTATATATGACAAAAACAGAGCTCACTATGAACTTTAAACAAATAATTTCATTTTCCACACTGTACTTTTTAAAAGAAAGCTCAGTGGCACTATGTGTTACATACTTTTTATTCACTTGAGTAGAATATTATTTTATTGATAATTTTTAAAAAGAAGTGCCAACAGAAGACACTGTCTGTGTGGCCTATGAGGAATTGTGTTTAGCTATTCTATCTTAGTACACATTGGTTTGTTTGGGGATGTGATTGCTTCTCTCCTGGCCAAGGGAAATTGCTAAGTACAGGCAGGGGAGTGGGAACTCTGCTTAGAACTGAGAGGAGAAACAATGAAAGTACTTGGTGTTCTCGAGAGACTGCATTTCATTACTCACAAACTCTGATTTCTAAACTGCAGGCTAAGTATCAGAAGCACGAATCCTTTGTAGCAGAGGTGCAAGTCAAATCAAGGGTGCTTCCTGAACTAGAGGAAACCAGGGAAACTCGATTTGCAGAAGATAATTTTGCCTATGAAACCACCAAGGTAAATGAATTGATGGGCTTTGAAGTCAAGTTTCTAGTTGCTAATTGTGTTATCAGGGTTTCAGTGGATTGTGCTGGATAAACCTCTATGTAGCTGCCTAGAACAAGGGCTCAAAACACTTGCTTTTCATTAAAATCAAGGCAAGAAAGAGAAGTGGCAGATTACCCTTGTGTCTCTGAGGTGAAGAAAAACTACGGGATGGAAATGTCATTTGGCAATCCTTATATTTGTCTTTATGTCAAGATCAAGTCTGCTTCAGGCTATCCCACATTTCTCAGATGAAATAACTTTTATAAAGACTCTTTCATAGTTACTAATTCTGACTTCAAAGTGATATTTTCCCATTTGAATCTTTTTTGAATTTTTCCCATTTGCCAATGAAAGTTTGCTTTTTCACACTGGCATCCCATTTCTGACAGCACACTTTCCCATTTATAAGAACAAACCAAAATAAAAATTTAAAAACCCAAGTCTCTAAAATCTAATAACTTTAGAAAAATTTTTTGAATATCGAGACCTAAACATCATAGTTATTTAAATAATAATTTACCACCATGTTCCTATTTTTAATGTCATAATTAGTTTCTGACTAATTCAAATATTCTTCCTTTTGTATGAGTAAAATTTTTAGCTCATGTATTTTTAAATTAGAAAACCAATTTATATTACATAATTTTCAATTGACAGTCACCTTCTTTATGCATTAAAATATTCTAGCCCATGTTAATGTTAGCAAAATAGAAAAATAATTTTAACTAGAAAAATAATCTGAGTAGAATCTATTAACAAGAAAATCTCAAGACTTGTTCTTTTGTTTAAAATAAAAGATTATACTGCTCTGTGAAAACTCTTACATTAAATAGAATATTTAAAACTGGATATGATGGTATATATTTAATCTCAGAGTGTAAGCAGAAGGATGATAAGCGGGCTACATAGCAAGATGTTGGTTTCTGAAACCTATAATATAAAACAGGACAAAAATGCCTGAGAAGTGTTTAAAACAACTATCCATTACCACCACTGAGGTTATGCTGGAAACTACAATAGGGTTCAGAGAAATGTGTTCCATATCCTACCCTGAGCAATGTAGAGGTCAAAGATCCGAGATTTTTAAAGGGTGGCACAATGCTAATCAGTTTCCCATGGTTGGTGGAACATGATGTTCTAGTCTAATTTGGCATTTAAATTTCTCTACATGTTGTCAAAACTATATAGTCTCCAAAATAGTCTCCAAGTTTTAATGAAACTATTTACCATGTACTCAGCAGAATTGCAGCTTTTATACTTTCTGAAAAGAGTTTATATGTTTCTTCTATGCTGTTACTATAGCTGTTTGCTATACATAAAACATTCTCAGTCTATTGCCTAAACATCAGAAACCTTATTGTCCTTAAGGCTCAGTTAAAATAACTTAACTTCCCCCAAAGTCATCTTGCCCCATTTGCTATCTGATAGCTTGTATTTTTCAATTCCTTAATATGTCAAGACATTTTAACAATTTTTTCATGGAAGATCACATTTGGTTTAACTTAGTAATTATTTTTAATATATAGTTTCTCTCTCATTAGATATTTGTTGAGCAATTAGTATATTAATGAATAGGAGGAGGTATTATTAATCCAGGTATTTTTCTGCACAAGTATCTTATTCTATACCCACTCCATATTTCTGCATTTCATTGATTCTTTCTAAATCATATTTTCTTTATCACTGCATGTGTGTGTATTTGTGTGGGTGGATGTGTTCACAGTGTATAGTGTCATGTGCTTGGAAAAAGGTCAGGTGGTTCTCTCCTTCCACCATAGTTTTCAGAAATCATTTTTAGGTTGTGAGGTTTGCAAAGTAAATGCTTTTCCTCATTGAGCTATTTGCAAACTCTGCCATTCTGTCTTTCTTCCTTAATGGCCCATCTGAAGACACTTCGTCAACTGTGGGATCTGCTTTTGGAATTGACCCAAGAGAAAAGTGATGTGCTTCTTCAAGCACTGAAGTTCTATCAGTACTCACAGGAGTGTGAAGACATCTTAGAGTGGATCAAAGAAAAGGTACATGCATGCATACTGTTGGGTACTCTGATGACTCTGTCTAAGCACTCCCTTGTAACTTTCTACAGATTAATCAGGTAGTCTTGAGTAATATAGGACTCTGTTCCGGGACTTCATTCTTTGTGGAAAACGTAAAATTTGGCAAAGATTTGGCGGTATTTCTTAAGATTTATGTTGTATGGAATAAGCCTAACTCTATGTATGTAATTATGACAAAGGCAAGAATAACACTGTACTTTGAGTGTGATCTAGGCTTGTAATCCTTCTCTCCTCAACCTATTTAACTCCCCTACTTCAAAGATTTTCCTTACACTCTGGGTCTTACCTGAAATTTTTAATTATTGTTTGTCAATACCTGCAACTTCTTCAAGCATAGTCCCCCAGATGGGGCTTAAGTCTTCCACACACAGGAGTTCAGTGCAGTGCTTTTTTTGTAGATGCTAGATTCTAAAGATGCAAAATAATAAGAATTGTTCATGCACCTTCTAAAACAAAGAAAGGGATTCCAGAGAGTCTCCCACCAAAGGCTTATTCCAAAAGACACTAATCCCCAGATGAAGTTGTTATCCCAAGACATACTCTAGTTCCTGGCTTTTCTCAAGAAAGGCCCCCATATGAGTTTTCTGAGAAATCAACAGGGGCTTAAGACTTTTGACCTATAAAAAGAAATTCTAGGATTTTTAATGGTAATTCTGTGGACCTTTGTATACTTACAGGAAGCTATAGTGACATTGGTAGAGCTGGGTGATGACTGGGAACGAACCGAAGTCTTGCATAAGAAGTTTGAAGAGTTCCAGGAAGACCTGACAGCTCGGAAGGGGAAAGTGGACAAAGTGAACCAGTATGCAAATGAATGTGCCCAGGTGAGGAAGCAACAAAAGAGGCATTCCAAAGAAAGGATGGTGATCTTAAAGAACTAGTGGCCACTAGTAGGTGGGATATGAGGGGATGTGACATTGTAAGAAAGTAGAAGGATGCACTTCCATCTACTAACATGCCATGAGCAGCTTTTTCTCTTCTCTGGTTGTACTCTCCATTTTCTGATTCATAAAAGTAGCAGTGTGTGTGTGTGTGTGTGTGTGTGTGTGTGTGTGTGTGTGTGTGTTCCATAGCAATGGTCTCCCATTGCTTATGAAGCCATGCTTCTTTATATGACAGTGTGACAAGGTGCAACACACAAGTTTAGTGTTAAAGTGATTTGAGAGAATAATGTTGTTTTTGTTGGTCTTCTTGCTTAGGAGAAACATCCTAAGTTGACTGAGATAAAGGCAAAGCAGGATGAGGTCAATGCTGCATGGGATCGTCTCTGGAACCTGGCTCTCAAGAGAAGAGAAAGTCTGTCAAATGCTGCAGACCTCCAAAGATTCAAAAGGTATGATGGTGAGGATATAGCACAGTAGATAAAGGCCTAGTGCACCAGGGGCCCTGGCTCTGATCCCTATCACTCACTATCTAAAGTAAGATAGTAGAGGCAAACAATTCTAGCCATTCCAGAAGTGGAAGCTGATGAATAAAGACTTCAAAAAGTGTGCTCTTAGGCCCCATTGATGGGAGTGCACCAGATTTATTTGTACTAGCCTCTGTCTACTTCTGATAGCAATTACTTATTGATACCTCACAAGCCAAAGGCTATCATTTCTTCACCTTTGAGATAGCAAAGGATTTAAGAAAGCAAAAACTGACTTGATAGCCAATATTTAGATTTTGGTATCCAAATAATAAAAATGTACAGAAGTAATATATTGGCACTACACAAACAGACAGGGTATGTAAGAATTAGATGGGATGAGGGAATGAGAGTGACATTCATAAATAACTGCTCACATGCCAGACATAGGAAGTGTCTCTGGTAGCTCAATAATCAAGAGCCCTTGAACCAAAACATTTCACTGGAAGAAAATAACTGAAAAGCAAGTACATTTTAAGTTACTTCATGATAATTTGTTAAAAAATAGATAGTTGCTACTTTCAGAAACTAAGCTGGTTTTAGGGTTTAGTTTGCCATGTCATGTCTGCCACCTTGTTTTGTTGATGCTCATAACACTGTATGGTAGGGACATCACTGAAGCCATCCAGTGGATGGAAGAGAAGGAGCCTCAACTCACCTCTGAGGACTATGGAAAGGATCTTGTTAGTTCTGAGGCACTGTTTCACAGTCACAAGGGGCTCGAAAGAAGTCTTGCTGTTATGGATGACAAGGTAAGCCTTTGCTGGAGAAATGGCTGACCCCAGACTTACACAAGGTATGTGGAGCTACTCCTGCCTAGTACCATCCTCAAGAAGACACAGTAAATTCACATTTTTCAATAAAGAATGGGTTCATAATAAAGGATGCATTGCAGTACACCTCCTCACTCAAATTAATATTTGTTCAGTAATATCATGTTTTTAACTTTTTATTCAAAATACTTTTATTTAAACACATACATATGTTTGATCTGCTCTTGTATTTTGTGATATGTTTTTCAACTAAAGAAATTACTTTCAAGAGTGATTCAGTGATCTCTTTCAGTAAAACACCTTGGGACTGGAATTTTTCTTATGAGCATATTTTCTTTTGTTGCAGTTGGATCCTAGTTTTCGTCCTTCATACTGTAAATTGAGGAATAACTTTTTTCTTTCACAATAAACTTTAAAATCTAAATCTGTTTTCACTACCTTCTAAGAGCTGAAAATTGCTTATTTCTATGTCTAGAGGAGCAGACACAGGCCCACTAATAATCAGAGCAAGCCTATATTCCTGGACAATTTTTGTCCTTTATTTCTTCCTCTGTTACTGACATTTAAGTCACTGTGACCGCGATATCCAAAAGAAACTATTTAAGGATAGACTCACTTATTTTGACTCACAATTCTAGAGATTTCAGTCTATTATTTTTGGCCTCATATGACTTGGAAGAACATCATGGTGATGGAAAACTGCTGGAAGACAGCTGTTTACTTAATGACTGACCAAGAAGTAGAGGGCAATATAGGAAAGGTGTGGAGTTAGATAGAATTCTCAGGTATATGCCATTGTTGACCTGCTTTCTCCAACCAGACCCAGCCTCTTACTTTCTTACACCCTTGCACATAAAGCCAGATTATGAGCCCATCAAAAGATTTATTTACTGCCTAATTAGAGCTCTAATTGTCTCTGGAAACATTATGTTTTCACAGACCCAGAGAGGTGCTGTACTAGATTAGATATTTACTAACATATCATGTTGGTAATAAAAACTTACCATGATATTTCATTTTACAACTTTAGCTACAATTGAGGCAGATACCCATATGCTTCCAATAAAGAGACAGAATATGGCAAGATCATACCTGCTTGCTTTGAATAAAGCTCTGTTCCTGGGACCATACCCACTGTACCACTTCCATTGCTGATCATTTCTTGATTTGATTTGTTGTTGTTGTTGTTGCTGATGACGGTGTTGGTGTTGGTATTGTCTGTTTTTCTCTAATAATAAATGCAGAAAATAAGTATTTGATATGCTAGTTTAACAAAACTTGAAACTCTAAATAATATCTAATTATGATTGAGAATAATTAAAGAAATAATAAAATAATTATTAATATAAATAATAAATAAGTAAAGAAATAATAAAAAATATGGAAAGTCACCATTTCTATATTTTACTATTGTATCCTTGACCTAAAGCTCTAAAGGAGTCATGTGGTTTTCTTAAAGTTTGGAGTAAATATGTCCTTTCTGACAGTACAATAACATCTGTAGAGACATGATACAGAGATGATGAGACATAATCTTTCTTCCAAACCTTGCTTCAGACATGAGCAGAATTTTACTGAGCAAAATAGCATTTTTCTGTTGTCACTCATATAACATGGGAATAAAAATAATTTCTCTAAAAGAATAAAAGACAAATATTTCCTATGATATTATTTAATGAACAATATAAAATAAGAAAATGACTGTAGGGTACAAAACATAGTATGAACAATAAAGATTTTAAAATTATCTTTAACACAGGATATTTTGCATTAGTCAAGTGTGTTAATATAAATCTATCCATTATACTATTCATATGATTATTGTTATACTCTGTCCCATAAAACTCTGTCAGGATCATAGTACTTGAATTTTTAAGTAGGTTTCTTTTTCATTGCAAAGGTGAAGGAGTTATGTGCCAAAGCAGACAAGTTGATGATCTCCCATCCTACTGATGCACCTCAGATCCAGGACATGAAAGACAATCTGGTCTCCAAGTGGGAACACATTCGTGCCTTGTCCACTAACAGATATGCAAAGCTGAAGGCTTCTTATGGGTCAGAAATTGCACATCTTGTTCTATCTCTCCCATGGGGTCCCAGAATAGAAAAGGGCTGAAAGTACTCTTAGTTCTTCTTTTTGCTCTGTAGAGGCAAAGGAAATTTTAGTTTGCCATAATAAGTTCTTTTACAAACTGGCGTAATACTCAGTATCGTCCATACCCCTCAACCACACTCCTTTATGGTTCCTGTCAGTATAGTTCAAAATTTTTCTAAAGTAACCAATAAAACTGGAAAGATCGTGACTCCAGCAAAAGTTGTAAATGAGGTTTCAAGCTAATGAGTCAAAATGGCCCCAGAAATGTGTCTTGGCTATCAGCTAAAAGTGATAAAAGTCTGCAATAACAAGGCAGTATTTCAGTAGTTAATTCTTAGACATAGTAATTCAACCAACCATCAGGAGATAGAAGATAGTACTCATGTTCTCATTATGATTTATAACCAGATAATGAATATTTAATTCTTTAAATGGATAATGACTTTACCAATATTCTTGATTACTGAATTAAATATTAGCTAAGATCCTTTGAGAAATCCCACCTCTACCCCAGCACTGTTAGTTGCATGACATGTATCCATTTTCTGACTGTATCATGAGACATGACTCTAAAGTAATTATGACCTTAAGGTGACAGAATTGTAACATGCACACAATGATATATTTACTCTAGAATCTATTACCCTGGGTAGAAAGGCTCCATAAGCTACTCCACTGAAGGGGAAAGGGAGACATGGTATTAGGACAAGATGAACCTTACATCCCATTGTTTATGTCACTCATAACCTCCTCTTCCAAGTCCTTACATATCAGATATCTCCTTCCTGTTTTTTTATCCTATTTTTCTCACAGATACCATCGGTTCTTATCTGACTATGATGAGCTCTCAAGCTGGATGAAAGAAAAGACTGCTCTGATCAATGTTGATGAGCTGCCAACAGATGTAGCCAGTGGGGAAGCACTACTAGCCAGACACCAGCAGCATAAGGTAAGGAGCAAAGGCTTCCTAATAGGAAAAAGGATAGAGGGATTTTGTTCACTAATGAGAGATCCAGACAATTTCGATTTGCATTTGAAACATTCTGTTTTGTGACCACAGCATGAGATTGACTCCTATGATGACCGATATCAATCTGCTGATGCAACTGGTAAAGATCTGTTGGATAGCAATCACGAAGCTTCTGCAGAAATTCATGAGAAGGTAAACTGCTTTCACAAAATGTCTGAAGTTTCAATAATATCTCTATTATCTATCTGTCTCATGATAATATGGTAATCTTTCTTTGGAAAGGGGAAAGGAGACACCTAAACATGTTAATGGTATGTTTGGATTCCATTTAGTACCTATCACATATGCTTTGGCTAAGCTGAGTCACTTGAAATCCTCACAAGATGAGTGATTGCTCTGCTTTGGGCATTACTTCATCAATTCTCTGACTTACACCTCACTTGAAACCTTTATACCATCTTGCATTATTGCTTTATTTTATCACAACCTCACACTCATCTCTAGGAGGTAAATACAGTGATGCATGTACCTTCATCATCTTTTGGTCCCCTACAATGTCTAGTCCAGTGATGTGTACCTGTACCATTTCTGCTCTCTCTACAACATTCAAATTAAAGTATCTTTTCACTACTGATGAGAAAATAATCAAATGTCCACCCGTCTTAGGTACTCCATTTTCTCTAAAGTACAATATATATCTTAAGCTTTCATGTCCTGGCAATATAATTTACTTCTGGTCTGATGTTATTCTTCATCCCTGGTGCTCCTTGCTAACTCTGTGAATTTCTTTGTACAACAGTCCTTATACTCTTTGTAGTTTCATTCCTTAGCTCTCCCTATATGAATTAATTCTTTCTTTTTTAAATATATAGAGCATGTTGTCTCTTTTATGGCATTTATCCATTTTTTTCTATACTGCACTTATTTACTTGAATGATGGGGCCTTAAAAGAGTATCTCATTTCTTGCTCAATTTCACATTATTTAAATGACATTGCATTTATTAGCTGCTCAGTAAATGAAGGATAAAATTTATTAGTTAATATTTTGGATACCATGTTCTTTCCTTTCTTAAGGTAACAAGCCTAGCCAATGACTGGCGTGCCCTGCTACTCCTATGGGACAAGTGTCAGCATCAGTTCTGTCAGTGCCTGGATTTCCACCTCTTCTACCGAGACAGTGAACAAGTAGATAGTTGGATGAGCAGACAAGAGGTAAGAGGAGGGACCAGGCCATTATCTTGATATCAATTCTTCCATTCTTAATTTAGTTCTTTGATTGCTATCAGCACCCTCAAAGTCATTTCTTTCGGACAAAGTTGTCTCAGGAACTGCAGGATCATCTATGGCAAAAAATGAAGATGGGCTAGTTCTCTAAGGCTGCTGCTACAATCCCCTTCATTCACGAAGGCAGGGAGCAACATTTAATTATAAGCTGGGCACGTGGCAACACATGCTGAGTCTGCAGGAGGGTCAGAAATTTGAAAACAATCTATCCTACCTAGTGACACTATCTCTCAAAAGCTACATTTAAGTACGTTTCACCGAGATTTTGACTACAGTTCAAAAAAAAAGAAAGAATATCAAATTGGTCAGGGCTCAGGAAGGGAAATTTATAGAAAGTCAATCAGAGTTAATGAATGACTTCTTTTAAAAAAGATTTATTTTTATTGGTGCTTTGCCTGCATGTATAACTGTGTAAGGGTGTCAGATCTTGGAATTACAGACAATTGTTAGCTGCCATGTGGATGCTAGGAATTGAACTCAGGTCCTCCAGAAGAAGAGGCAGTGCTCTGAACTGGTGAGCCATCTCTCCAGCCCCATAAATTAGCATCATTTAGTTAGTTGAGAGAACTTAATGTAAATAGACCCAAAGATACAGGTAAAAAAAGTTGTGTACAAGCATTAAAAGATGAGGAGTCTAAGCTCATGGTATTTGTAGTTAATTTCTCCATCATATCCTTATCTGTGCAAATTCTTACCCTGCTCTCCAGTCCCCTAGACTCCTTCCTTTGTACTTGTCTCTGAGAAGCTCCAATAGGAAAGGGTTTTGCCAATTAAGAAATCAGAGATGTATTTTTCTGTCTTCTGCAGGCCTTCTTAGAAAATAAAGACCTGGGAAACTCAGTGGGCAGTGTAGAAGCCCTTCTTCAAAAGCATGATGACTTCGAAGAAGCATTCACTGCCCAGGAAGAAAAGATTATAGTAAGTAATGGTTCTAGTAGAAACTTTATTTCCTATTTACACACACAGTTTCCATACATGCCTCTAAAGCATATCGTCATTGTGACTACAAGGCATAATATCGGGGCTGTTTCTGGTAAATTTCCACTCCTTCTTTTGTTGTTGATAATATTGACTTGTCTTAAAACATGGCTTGATTGTATGAGCATATAAAATGTTTACAGTGTGAAAATAAAAACCAAGTCAAGATTAATCTTTTGGGGAAAAAAGAAAAATATCCAAAGCAATGATAATAGTACCCACTTTATCAGTAAATTTCTTGATCTACAAAGTATATTTAGGAAGGATGTTCAAGGTGATAGAATGTCAGTTCTTCCAATGAAGTACATACTTTGTATTATGTATTTTGAGTTGTAAATAAAAACCCTATATCCATATTCAATATAAAATCATCATTTAAATAATTTGAAATGTTTTCCTTTTCAATAACATTTTAAAGTACTTTCTTTTCTCAAAGTTTACATGTTTAATTATATTCATTTTCCTGAAGCAATATGTTTCTTTATAATATATGTTCATATTTATTTTATATTTTTTTATCTAATGCTATCACAGAAATTTTTCATGGAACTTAGGTTATAATATTCCATAAAATTTATCAATATATGAGAATGATTTCAAGAACATGATATGTCAAGGATGAAATATACTCTCTATCTTTAATTGTCTCCTAAGGCAGTGCACAACACACACACATAATTTATATTATATATAAAAATATATACATATTTATATACTATCACCAATACAAGCATGGAAAACAATAGTTGAATTCTAAATCTTTCCTATTAATTAATATCACATATAAGGTAACAATTAATTCATATACTTGTTTTACATTCTCACTGGTAAAAAGCTGGTTGTAGAGTAAGTTCTTTTATTGTATCTACATATATTTTATATAATTTCCTATGCCAACTAATAAAAAACATTCTGAGCTTTAGAAAGCTGGGAGACTTGTAAATTAATATGAGTAAAAATTCACTTCTATAATTCTCTTCTTATCCTGGTGTAAACAGAAATATAGCTACAGATGCATATAAAAGATTACTAGATAAGATAGAAGAGCTAGTAAGAAAATGAGATTGTCTCTATCACTGGTAGTAGTTCTGTGTTTACTCATAGTGACATCTGAATTAATGCACTATAACCTAGAAAAAATTATAGTGCTGAAAAGATAATCATCAAACCTAGAGCATATATTTTAAAGTACAGATATATCAGACCTCACAATTAGGATTCAGGCTTTCTAACCTTCAAGATTGTTGGGCTTATACATTGGTATCATTTATCTTAAAGAGATACTCAAAACTGAGCCACTCATTTAGCTATTGCTGAGGAAAAGTCATATTTTTTTCAGGCCTTGGATGAGACTGCAACCAAGCTTATTAACAATGAGCACTATGACTCTGAGAACATTGCTACTATTCGTGATAAGGTAAGACTAAGGTTTAGAGGCTCTATCTGCCTGTTCTTCTCTGTTGCTGAGATAAAACACTAGTATAAGTAACTTGGGAGTGGAAAGGGTTTATTTGGATTTCAGGTTATCATACATTATAAAGAGAAGCCAAAGTGGGAACCTGGAGGTAGGAAGTGAAGCAGAGACCATGGAAGAATGCTGCTTATGACTTATTCCTTATGGCTTGCTCAGCTTGCTTATTTATAAAACTAAAGACCATATGACTAAGGGTACCACTCTCCACAGTGGGATGGGCCTTCACACATTGGTTATTAATTAAGAAAATAAGGTGAGTTTTATGGAAGCAATTCTTGAATTGAAATCAAGATGGCATTTCCAGATGACTCTAGTTTGTACAAATTGACCAAAACTAACCAATATATCATTTATGCACTTGAATCAGAAAGATCATTTGGGAAAAGATGGTCAAGGTGCTCAATAATCTTGTGTCTATAATTGCTTTCATGGGCTGTGATCTTATTCACAGATATGTGTGTGTGTGTGTGTGTGTGTGTGTGTGTGTGTGTGTGTCTTTACAGCTGTTGGCCAGGCGTGATGCTCTACGTGAAGGGGCTTCCACTAGACGAAAATTGCTGGTAGATTCACTGTTTCTCCAACAACTGTATCAAGACTCAGATGACCTAAAAACCTGGATCAATAAGAAAAAAAAGTTGGCTGATGATGACGATTACAAGGTAGGGAGATTTGTTCAACCTTATTTGTACTTATTGGCAGCTGATACTATAGAATTGTAATTTGGAGCTGAAGGCAACTGGTGCCCTTCATTTACAGATAACCAAACAGAGCATGAAAAAAAAATGTGATGGCTTCCCTGGGGCTGTACACTTAGATAAAACCCAAGGGTCTAGATTCTGGTTTTCCAATATCCTGTTTCTTTCTCCTCTTTCAAGTGGACCACCTTTTAGTGTACTTTAACAAGATGGGGGACAGGAATGCTCCTTACTTGGATACTCATAGTCCCTCTAGCCTGCCTTCTGCTTCTCTATACACCTCCATCATTGATTAAACAAATAGTTTTTTTAATGTTCCCAATAAGGTCTTAAACTCAAAATCTTTCTACCTTAGCCTATGGAGAAGCTATAATTAAAGCTGTGTAGTGACACTGTAACTGATCCTCCTATATAAATTTGTAGTTGATAATATTATTCCTAGTTCAAGTGATACACTCAAATTCTTTAAAGCTAAAGTGAGCTCAGAAGTGTTTGAGTAATATAGACTTATTCTGTCAGCTTTCTTGCTAGAAGAAAGTAATGCTTTAATTTATTACTGAAGAAACAAGCTTCTGAATTCAAGATGTTCAAAGCCATCCATTTATTTAGATCATATAACACACCAAGACTGAAAGCATATGGACTCTCAAGTTCACCCTGGGCTTGAGATTTTTCCCCTGTAGTTTTTTAGTTTTTGTTACTGTGAAAGTTGCTGGAGATTCTTTGGCCTACTGATTTCTCTTCCTTAGAGTTGTGTCAAATGCATGCTTTCACTCACATTTGTAATGATGTAAGCTACTATACACACACTTGTAAACAATTTCTAATCTTTCACCTTAACAGTCAAGGCTCAGATTGGTCTTTCAGTTTCTAGGCTAATGCTGAAAACATCTACTATTCTGTATATGCTTTATTCATGAATGTATTTTAAAGCATGAACTTTAGATAATTGTGACCATTTTACTTTACCTTTCACTCTATGGATTGACAAAGCACGTTTGCATTTTCTAGAAGAGTAAGAATTCTAATGCGCTCCAGTAAAATAAGGTCTAACATGAAAAACAATGGATGGTTATGAACTGGAAAAAAATGAAAAGTAAATTTTATCTCTTACAAAAGTTCTGATTGATAGTTCATGATTGCATGGGAGCCTTATTAATATAATTTTTGTGAACTAGCACTGAAGGGCTTGTCCATTCTTCTCTGTGTATAAGGAAAGTTGCTACATGCATTTCCCAAGCAATGGGCAAGATTCCTTTTCTTTGTTCCCATTTCTTTATTATATTTATTTTATTGTGAGGCTTCCTTACATGAGTTCTATATTTACATAAAGTCTCCCTCATTCTCTGCCCTTCTAACTCTTCCCATGTCAGGGCCTTTATTTTTTTCTTACCATAAGTAGTAAAGTAACTCCTTGCTTTCAAAATTTCTTTTTTTTAAAACAAAACAAAACTATTATTGCATTTGTTCTTTCACAATTTCAAGTGCATTCTTTGTATTTTCTTGTTATAACCTTCACCCTCTCTAATCATTTTCCCGCCACTACTCATCCACCTTCCTCCTACAAACTCCTTTCCCAAATTCATGACATTGTTTGTTGTTGTTTTGTGTTTATGAGTTGATTAAAGGACTTTGTTCCTTAGCCTTGTGTGTGTGGGGGGGGTGCACGTGCATGCACGCATGCTTCTGCTCCTATGATACTGAGTTTATTAATCTTAATCATTAGTATGCCCATGGACTTAGAACTATGTATGCATTGGAGCTTAGTGACACCCTTAGCAGATGAATAACTGAAGACAATAAAAACTCTTCCCCTGGGACCAGTAGCCAATAGTTCTGGCATGAGAAGTATGGCCCTGTAAGTTCCTGCCAACCTGTGACTGACTGCTGATAAGCCCAGTCTAGTGCAGCCCATTGCAATCAGTCACACCCACTGTCAGGTCATGATTGCATTGGCTGTGTCATACTCAACATTTTACATTCCTTCTCCTTATCTTTAACTTCTTATATTCTTCCTCCTGTCCCTTCTGTGATCATCCCTAAACCTTATAGGCTGTTTAAGGCTAAGCTTTCAATTGTTATTTATTGTCAGCACCTTCAGCAGCCACGTATCTCTGCATTTACCATCATTTATTGCACAGATAAGCTTCTCTAATTAAGGAAGGAAGTAACATTGTTAACATAAATATTTACAAGGCAGTTTGATACCATGACAATTTACAAGAGTATTAAGTTTTCATCTAGGAAATGAAACCTCATCAGCCCATGGGCTCTTTGACTAGCTTTATAGAACCAAATATGAGTTTCCTTTGTGAGACCAAACTTCAAATCTAAGCAGAGAGTAGATCTTTACTCCTATTTCAGTCCTCTCTCTAGTTCAGTAGGGGTACATTTATCTTGTGAGTTAGTGTTATGTATAGTTGAATTCATAGATGAGTAAGACTGTCGATGCCTTCTCTCTACTAGCCTGATTGGTACCTTCTGGTGCTATGGAAGAGACCTTCCAGATCACTTTCAGTTTGATTTTTCTTTTCTTTTTTTTTTCAGTTTGATTTTTCTATAAAGTCTCATCATCTTCCTGGTTGCACTGAAAATGTCTGTCCTTCCTTCCTTCCTAAGCAGTGATTTTATTGATTTTTTTCATCTTCTCTCAGGATGTACAGAACTTGAAGAGTCGGGTTCAGAAGCAGCAAGACTTCCAGGAGGAATTGGCAACTAATGAGATTATGCTCAACAACCTGAAGAAAACTGGCCAGGAGATGATTGAGAATGATCACTATGCCTCTGATGCTGTGGCTGCTCGATTGAGTGAGGTTGACAACCTCTGGAAAGAGTTGCTGGAGACAACAGCACAAAAAGGTTAGAAGCAAAAGTTTGGGAAAAGATAATTTAATTCTTATTATTATTCAATTTTATTATGGTCTACTATCTCTGTCTTTATCATCATGTTACTTGGTGAACTGTTTACAATGAAAACCTGCCATTTGCTTCCCCATATCATCTGGTCATCAAAATTTAAAATCTACTTTATATATATCATATTATATATTTAATCTTTTAAATATTTTCTTCATTTATACTGAGGTTTTATTGTATTTGCTGAAAATTCTTTTTTAAAAAATTTCTTCCAGACTTTTCTTTTCTTAAAGAATATTGAAATATTAAAAGCCATAAATATAGTATTGACTTTAAATATAATATGCTAGAAGTATTTTTAATATATTTTAGTTATATAAACTAGATATGTAAATGGGTCAAAATATAAAGTGTTAAAATTGACATTAAGAGTTTAGAAATGAAAAGATTGTTGGTATCATGCACAGTGGTACTAAGCATTTTGTCCTTACAAAGTTTCATAAAAATGCTTCTCTTTTTTTTGCTTATGTAGAAATAGATCAAACCCAGATGTAAGTTTCCAAATACATATCTCTTACCTATTTTTTTACTTGTCTCTTACACTATAAAATAATCATTTGTATGTCATAATTATTATAAATGATGTTTTCTATATTGGTATCTTGTTCATATCTGCTTTGTTATGACTCTCATCTGTAGACAGAATTTTGACCTGAGTACAGAAAAGGGTATAGAAGATGTTACATTAGTTTCTTTGGATATCATTCTGATTTGGAGCATAAGGAAAAAATATGTTCTTTAATAATAAGATGTCATGGCTACTTTCTACAGCAGAAGACATAGTAATTGATTTGAAGAAAAATAATGCAAATACCTACAAAGTAATAGAATAAAGAAATAACCATATATAATGGTAATCATCAAGGTATTCCTAGAAAAAAAAATAATGAATCACAGTTTGTGATGAAAGAAAGTCACTAGTAGTAAGGCTAGCCATAGTCAAAACAACCTCGGAATTTCATACCTACCTAGCCCCAAAGTTTAGAAATATGATGTTTGGATTTGAATCTCATCCAAAGAAGAATATTTATAATGTGTATCATATGACACTTTAAAATACTCAAAAGAGTTGACAATTAAAAGTAGAACTACATTTCACCAGAGTATTAACTTATTGTTTGTGCTCTGATATCATATCTGCACTTAAAACCAAATACCACCAGAGTTCTACTAACAAAATCTCTATTGTTGTAGAGATTTCTGACCTTGTATAGGCCAGAGGTCTGACTGGTCTATAGCAGCTTTCCCCCACCAAAATGGCTCAGACACTTATATTAATTTCATCTTCTTTGACCTATGTCTCAGGCACATTACTAGCTCACTCTTTCATCTTAATTCAAACCATTTCCATTAATTTACCTGGCCTGTGACCCATACCTGGGTCGCTTACATGCTTCCTCTTTGGCAGCTGGATAGAGACTCCGTGACTCAGCACTCTTTATACCTGAACCTCAATTTAGTCGCCTACTTCTATGGCACCTGACACGGGTCAAAACAGTTCTGTTATTCACAGACTGATTTCACCGCATACAGACAAACATTTCCACCACATTCTATCATGTGATGTGAGATAGTTCTGTTATTTTTCTCTTTGGAATATCCATATATATTCCTCCTTAAGTTGAAAAGATATTACAGTGTGCAAAGAAAAAGGCATAATTCTCTGTGTCTTCCAGGGACTCAGCTGTATGAAGCTAACCAGCTGCTACAGTTTGAGAACAATGCAGAAGACCTGAAGCACTGGCTGGAGGATGTGGAAAGGCAAGTTACCTCGGAGGATTATGGAAAAGGCTTGGCAGATATACAGAATCTACTAAGGAAGCATGGACTTCTTGAGTCAGCTGTGACCACTCGTCAGGTTTGTTTTAACCATTTTGCTAATTATAGAAAACTGGTCATATATTTTGCTCATATTTGTAATCTGTAATTATCATTAATTCTATTAAGTGATCAGGAAACCAAAGAAAAATTCTCAAAAATTTAGTTGGTGAACTACCTCTTCCCAATATTTCCCAATTCTTGTCATTCTCTTGAGCATGTCTCACTGGAAAGTGATGACTTATGTAAACACTCTTCTAAATATCATATTATTCTCTCAGTTTGGAATCCTGGGCGTCTTTAGACAGCCTTTCTGTTTACTTTTCATTTGCTCATTTGAAGCCAATTTCACATTAGTCTGTATCAGTACTACCACCTATTACATAAGAGCTTCCTGTTCTGGTATTCTGCATCTACGTAATCTTATCAATCCTTTTTAAAAATATTAAAAACCTAGCTTTACAGAAAAAAATTAAACTAACAGGACTCCCACTTTTAAGCACATGACGATCTCATCCATCCTTAATAAATTGGGTAAATTTCTAACATACACTGTTTTTCCTCCATCAGGATCAAGTGGATACCCTCACAGATATGGCTGCACATTTTGAAGAAATAGGGCATTCTGACGCTAAAGACATACGTGAAAGGCAGAAATCCTTGGTGTCCCGTTTTGAAGCTCTAAAAGAGCCACTGGCCACTAGGAAGAAGAAACTCATTGATCTATTCAAGCTACAACAGATTCACAGAGACTCAGAGGATGAGGAGGCATGGATCCAGGAGACTGAACCCTCAGCAGCTTCTACCCATCTCGGTCAGTACAGCATAATCAGACTGAGCAGCCAGGAAAGCACCAAATTCTGCAGACTGAGAGAACAAGATACATCAGTGGGGGGATAGAACTTACCTCTTGGTTCTTACACACCAGACACAAGAAATTTGTTCTGACCTCCATCAGTGTTTAATATTTAAAGATTGTGCCAACAGATTCATCATATAAAATAGACATAAGCAGTGGCATGAATTCAGACCTGCAGGAATATCTGGAACACTTAGCTTTCTGAAGATTGAGCTGCAATTTATTTTGTTGAAACTTCTTTACTGAAAATTAATAGTTAATGCTTGAAGTATCACATATATTTGTCTGGGTTACTAGTGATCCTTTGAGAACTATATGACCTACCACAAATATTTGAAAGTGAAATGTAGATATACAATTGTCTCACACTTTAGAACCTGCTAGTTCATATGTGTGACTTCTAGGACATTTGCCTTGACGTACAGGGAGAGCACACACAAATATTGCCCAACTTTATGCAGTTGTACTGGGAACATGTATGAAAGGCCATAAAGGGATTAGTCTGCAAAACCTTCATTAAAAAAAAAGAAACCCTGATTATTGTTGAACTGTTATGATGAGTGTCTGGAGAGACACTGTAGTGCCAAGTACAGGGAAGAAAGTCTGGAAGTTAGAGGTATTAAGGATGCCAAGGATGCAGGGAGGATGAAGATGAATGAAATTCTTGATGATTGCATTTGTGTGATGTTAGTATTGGACAATAGGTGAAACATGCTTTATAAGCAAGTCTCATTCACAGGATAATATCAAACCTTAAATTCTTTTTCTCTGTAGGCAAGGACCTGGTTGCAGCCAAGAAACTTCTGAACAGACATGAAGTCATCTTGGCAGACATTGCCAGCCATGTGCCACGTATTCAAGTGATAACAGAGAGGGGAAATAAGATGGTAGAGGAAGGTAACTGTGACACTCACTGACTTGTCCAAAACCTTACCATGACAGACCTTGGCGAGAAAATTTAGATAATCTTAGTGCTTACAGTGAATTAAGCACAATAGATGGCATTGCTTTCCAATTTAATAAAGAAATTCCCCTTGAGTGTTTCTGATAGAGCAGTAAACATTGTATTTTTATAATCCTGCTGTAGAAGATGTTCAAGCACATTACTAAATCCTCTCTATTGCAAATTAAAAATCATCCATCTTGGGACCTCTTGCCCTTTCTGGAGAGGAGATGGGAGGATGGGGAGAAGAGAAAGTGACCCAGAGGGGTTGAGAGGGGGAAGGGAGTTTGAATAAGGGAATACATGGATTAAAAAATGAGACTTTATTCTATAAAAATTTTTTAAAAACAAATAAAAAATAAATCATTTTTAGTTGAATTATCAAGGTTCAGAATTCAAATCTAAGTTCCAAAACCTTGTAAATCACAAGACTTCTTCCTATATAAGGCCTTTCAAATATCTAACAGCTTTGTCATTCCTTTAGATTTTTCATTTTATGAAACCTTAGCAACTATTCACATACTTGTCATTCAGACTTAGAGAGCTCTACTTTAAGCTGCAGATTTAGCCACCACCTGTCAGGTGTGGACAAGCAATCCAGGTTACAACCCCTCTGTTAACTAATCAATTATTAGTATCCACATTTTAAAAGTATAGCTTAACATAAAGTTTGCTGAGAAATTTTCAGTTCTGAACTAAGCTATTCAAATCAATATAATTTATTTTTCTTTTCATTATTGTTGTTTAACCATGCTTGTTTTTTGATTCTGTTTTGCCATTTTGGTTTTTCTAAATCTCTGACTGTATGTGTTGATATTTTCTACTTCTTACTATATACTCACCAATTTTTGTTTTATAATGTTTTGAAAGTTTATTATTATATGCAAATATGGCTGAAGTATTTGTCTTTTTTATCACTTGTAATCTTTACAAGATAAAATATCCACCTTTGTTCCTGGAAGCATTTCTTTTTCTGAAATCTCCTCAGTGTTTTTTAATGTAATCATTTGGTTTTTCCTTCATTTATGTTTTGTCCAAAATGTCATGTTTAATTTCTTATATGGGAAATATCAATAAATATAATATAAATGGCATCTAAATAGAGGTACTACACATTGTTTAAGTTTTTATAAGTATTCTGAGAACAAAGTATTGGTAGATATTATTCTGGGATTTAAAACACACATTTTAATTTATGATAATTTAGCCTCACATATTATAACATTTCCTGTGTAATAAAACATCTTTTAGTGTATTCTTTCATTTTCCTTCTTTTTCTGCTGTTACATATGTTTATTTTGTTATGTTATAAATCTTTCAATGCTCTGTCATTATTTTGACTTCAGTTTTCAATTGTCTTTGAGTAATATTGAGAAATAAGAAGGTTTTTACCATATATTAAGGTCTTTTGCTATTCCTTGCTCTTTGGTACTGGTCAGAATTACCATCTGCACTGCTTTCTTCCTACTTGATGAACTGCCTCTGGCAATCCTTGTAGTGTAATCAGATAACCATAAATTCCTTCGCTTCTGTTCATATGAAAGTCTTCATTTATTTTACAGTCATTTTTTCAAGTGTATTTTCAATACATATTAAAGTAATTTCCTTAAGCATTAAAGAGGCAAGGTATGTTGCCCTCAGAGTTGCAGTTTCTGATTTGAAGTCTGATGCTGTCCACTGTCATGAATCTTCTTTTCCAGGCTCCTTAACCTTTCCCCTTCTCCTCCATAATTGTTTCTTCAATATGACAGGCAAAGGGTTTCGTGGATCTTCACTGTGATTTCTCAGAGAGATTGTATCATTGAACTACTTTAGAGATAAGTGTAGCACTAAGGTAACTTTCTAATGACCCTACTTTATGTTAATGGTATCCTTTCGGTTTATTAGGTTGTAGTTTTAACTATCTGCAAATTTAGACGAATACTAAGGACTGTATGATGGCTGCCTTCACATCATTTCTCCTCATGTCCTTGCATGTATACAAATGACTCATCAGTCAGACATCTTAGGGGACCTCACTGAATGTCCTTAAAGCCCCTACTCTGTGAAGACCTTATCTCTTGTGTTCTCGGTCTCACAAGTTCTAGTTCTTGAATTTTCCATTCTCTATCCATCAACTTGGGTTTAGCTTGGGTTAGTTTCTCAGCATAAAACCTTTAAACCACCCAGGGCATGTGCTAAAACATCATTAGGGCATCATTAGGGCATTTCTCATCCTGTTCTTGTCCTTTCCTTTTAGTGATACTCTGAAAACTATTATACTTCCACATGTTGACCTCTTTTCTACTTTTAAGGTAAAATAGAGATCTAGTCCTTCTGCTGAATCTAGAGAAAAAAAATGATTTTTATCCTCTGAGTCTTACAGCACTCATGGATGTTATGTTTTTGTGTCTATATTTCTTAGCTTACACTAACTTGCTCACCATCACATATATCTATTTGTACCCCACCTATTGCTGCTTAATCACACTTAAGACATTTTATTTCCCAGAAACTCTATTGTAATTCTGACTAAATTCAACATTATCTTCTTGCCTCTTGTTTTCTCCAAGGTTTGATGAGGATTAGAACATGCCAGGGTTGAACGAGAGTCATACTCACTATGCCTATGTCTACTCCATAGACCACTTTGCTGCAGAAGACATAGCATCTAGGATTGACAGCTTGAAGAAAAATATGGAGTCACTCCATGCTCGAGCTATTAGACGGGAGAATGATCTCAAGGCCAATGTCCAGCTCCAGCAGTACCTGGCAGATCTGCATGAAGCAGAAACATGGATGAAAGAGAAAGAACCACTGGTAGACAACAAAAACTATGGAGCTGATGAAGAAGCAGCTGGGGTAAGGTGGAACGGAATGACCATGGCCCAGTGAATGTTCACCAAATTCCATCAAATGCTAAATTATCTAACGTTTCAGACAGCGATTTTTTTTTGCCATGATCTGCTGTGACATGCTTATAGTTAACAGAGACCCCAAAGGGCCTTCACATTTTTCTAGTCTCACAGAAATCCACAGATCCTATAAGGAGTACCTAAATCCAAAGTCTTTGGTCAAAGATTTATACTTGTTCAGGTCCTCTTTTGAACTTCTCAGAGTCACCCTAAACTTCTATAAGCCAACCATGCCTTAAAAATAATCATCCAAATTCCTTCCCTGAAAAGAAATCAGACAGACATGTTGGAACAGGAGGAACCTTAAGGATCATAATTACTTTCAATCTCTTTCATTCACTGCTATATTTTGTTCAGTGTCATAGAAAAAGCATTATATCTGTAAATTAGACTTCATTAGCCTTAGAAATAATATATGTTTTAAGTTTGTCTGCTAAGAATCTTACAAAGTAACATTATCTGTAGTATTGTCCACAGTCACATACTCTCACAGCTGTTATATGTCTTGGTTAAAATGGGTGTAACTCTTAGTTAATTTTGGCTTGAGTAAATATATTGAAATTGTTATTCATTTGCTTACTAAAAATTTTCTTGAGTCTTTCAAATGTGTGATATGAAAAGAAATTTTCTAGTATAGAAGTAAGTGATTTAACCCAATCACATAATCCATTAATAATAGTAGTTGAAGCACCTGCCTGTCATTCTTACTGTTTCTCTGGTATTTTCTCTAATCATTTTTCTATCAATAAATTCAGGCCCTTCTCAAGAAGCACGAGGCCTTTCTGGTGGATCTCAGGGCATTTGGGAACAGCATAAATGCCCTGAGGGATCAGGCAGAAACCTGTCAGGTGAGGAGGCGTGCTGAGTTCTGACAGTAATCATGTCTCTCACTATAGATGTAAAGGAATTCTGTTGTTGCTGGCTCATCTTTTTTTTTTCCTCTTTAAACAAACCAGGAAAGAATTGCAAAGAAAATACTAGTTCTGTAATTATTATAGGTAAGAATTCTCACCTCTGTGTAGCATCTATAAAGATGCGTGACAAAAGAAATTTTCAATAAGCATTCGTCTTGAAAATATGTGTTTGACTTCCTCTTTGGCTCTTTTTTGTCTCTTTTCTCCATACCTTTCATTTTTTTAACTCTTAATTTCTTTGCTTTGTAACATAGTTTTTGTTTGAATGTAAGATTTATTAAATATAGAGATTCAGGTTTTATTTTAAAAATGATATCATGAAATTAGTTTGTTGAGGGGCTAGAAATAGATTTTAAAGTCTATGTAATGCATAAATAAGCAAAAAATGAAAACAGGACAAAAGAACCTTCTATTTACATGAAACATGAATGCCAGGAAATAAAACATTTTTATAATCAAAATATGGTAAGTTTTTTTAGAGCCCATAATCTATGAAAATAGACGCACCAAGACCCAGACCAATCAAGCATATCTGAGAACTCAGAAACATAGCTGGCCGAGAGTATGGCTGAGAGTATTGGGGTGCTGAGAAGTGGGGTGAAAAGAGTGATCAAGAGTGATAAATTTGAAATTAAGTAGATGGTAAAACAGCATGTTGCATACAAAAGAAAAGGGAAAGAATATATATATATGTATGTATATATGGAAAGAATATGGGAAAGTATATATATATATATATATATATATATATATTCTTCTAAAGAGATAGTGAGAGTTCACACTCAGAGTAGACACACACTGAGCATGGCAAGTCAACAGAGGTTCACAGCACTCCTGCTTACCCCTATACGAGGCTGTACCCAGTGGGTGCCTGGAAACAGACAGACAGATTGGTGCATCATGAGGAAATGCAACAGGTGTGGAAGATTAAGTCAGAGAATCCATTATGGGAGATTCACCTTCGACACCAACCTGAAGGGAGCATTGCTTAGCGGACAACAACACTCACAATTACAACATGAAGCCTGTCCTGGAACAGAGTGGTTTCTTCAAAGAGACATACATTTTAAGTAATATGCTATGTTCAAACTTTTTCTAAAGTAGAAATTTCACAATCCCTTAACAAAATGGATTAAAGACCGAGCAGGCGGGAACACCCATTAGTGAAGATGCAGAGAAAGAAGTGATGACAGGTGGTAAGGAGTCCATCATGCTCTCAAGGTTTCTGAAATATGGATATGTGTGGTCCTTTTGAATCTGCATGGAGAAGTATTTCACCCTTCCCATGAAAGAAAAGCAATATATTGTCCTTACCACTAAAGAAGAATAGTATATTACCCTTCCCACTAAGGAAGAATAGCCTGGCACATTCAGAGCTTCTGAAAGAATGCTTGTGTAATGTTGACTGTGTTCATATTTTCCAGTATTCCAACTTCCTGATAGGTATGTCTGTGGTGAAGCACCACTGAGGATCACCACTGTCAAACTGAGCAGTTCCTTCAGAACTTCAGCTACCCTCTCCTGGGAGGTTCTGGGAACTGCCCACAGCTGGTGAGCAGCATAGGGAAAAACTTCCAAGTGCAACTGATGTCTGGTTTGTTTGTTTGTTTCCCAGCAACAGCAGGCAGCACCAGTGGATGAGGCTGGAATAGAAGCTAGAGTCATAGCTTTATATGACTTTGAGGCTCGTAGCCGTAGAGAACTCAGCATGAAGAAGAATGATGTCTTAACTCTGCTCAGTTCCATTAACAAGGTAATTCTTCTTTAACTTTCTTACCATCTACATCAGGGGTCTCCCACCACAGTCCTGACTCCACCAGATTGTGGGGGTTGGTTGGTTGGTTGTTGGTTTGATGTCAGCCTGAACATCATAAAAATATACTATGTTTAAGGAGAAAGAAGAAAAGACAGATAGAAAGGAAGGAAGGGAAGATGGAAAGAAGGAATAAATTTATCTTCCAATGACTTGAATTCTTATATGCTTAAAAACCCGGTGGTAAAACAATGAATGGAATTTTATAGTATAAGTTTTTTTATAAAAATATGTTAGTGTATATATTCTCCTAAAGATTTTATAACAAAAGAGGAGAATCATGATTTTTGTTACTATTACTGAAGTAAGTGAATGCTTTAGGGAGGCAAGGTGTTTTCTTTTCAGCAAATCTAAGTGAAGTCCTACTTTCTCTTTGCCTAGGTCACATTTCCCAGCATTTTTTCTAAGAAGCTAGATTTCATAGTGGTTACTTTGAAAGCACTAAAAAAATCTGCATTAATGAGATTGATATATTTTAGTGCCTTGGAAGTAGGATGTGAGGAATCAGTTCTTATACAATAGAAACACAGATCCCACGTTCAAGAAGGCAGCTGTTTCCCGAGGAGCAAAGTGGCCCCTGGGGAGCACCATGTCCATCTGACATCAGATATCAGTTTCATTGATTTCAGGGGCAGACATCTGCAAATTCTTGCAACTCTTCCTTGACCCTTTCTGTAAGGCATGTTATGTGCCATCTATGAGTGATGCTCAACTGTATCAGCCAGATAGTCCTGTTCCTAGGGACTGTTGTGAGAGTTGAAGCCTCTATGTTCATGAGTTTTTAAAAAAATGAGGAAGGAGTGTGAATCTGTCTTCCCTTTAGGACTGGTGGAAAGTAGAAGCTGATGATCAGCAGGGATTCGTGCCAGCAGTCTATGTCAGGAAACTGGCCCATGATGAACTACCCGGGTTACTGAAGCAACGACGACAGGAGCCAATCAACATCCCAGAGCACCAGCAGCAGATAGAGAGCCTGTAAGGTCATAGGATGGAGGCTTTGCTGTTGGCTGGCGAATAGTTCCTGCCTTCCTCTCACAGTTTTGCTTTTTACTTTAGAGGTGTGAATTCACAAGTTTTAACCATCACACGTTTGTCTATGAGGAAAGAAAATAAAGGAAGTATTAATGGTCTTAGGGTCAGATAATAATTAAGCCACGTCTTCCAAGTTCTCTGCCACCTTTCTTCTAAGTATCCAGATTTTTATAAGATATCTTCTTACATATCTAGCTGGCATGTACAATTTTTCTCTTCTATAACAAGTGATGACAACAGACACTTTTATCCATTTATACTTTATAGATACTTAATTAAAATACAATTACATTATTTTCTTCCCTTCCCCTTCTATGTTCTCCCTTATCTCCTCCCTCTAAATTCTCCATCTAGTCCTATTCCTCTCTCAAAATGATAGCCTATTGTTCTATGATTATAGACATACAGATGATAGATGGGAAAACATGTAAGTAAAGCCTGCTGACTATACTTTTGCTGTATGATTTTATGGTTAACCATTTTTGTATTGGGTAGCCAATGAGGAAGCTTTTTCCCAGAAGAGGCTAATTCTTCTTCTCTTAGCTGTCCTGAGATGCTGTAGTTATTTTGTCTAAGGGTGTGACTCTGTGAGATGTACTCCCTTCTGTGTTAGCATGTCTGTTGGTAGTGTCATTGTTTAGATCCTACTTAGGAAGCTATTTCTAAAAGATATAGTCTCACAGAAGAATTCCTGGTCCTCTGGCTTTTACAATCTTTCTGCCATCTCTTCCAGGAAGTTCCCTAAGCCTTGGGTGCCGGACACACTTCGGTTTTTAAATATAATATTTTTCATCCCTCTGCTCTTAATGTCTGTTTTATTCCCATTTTATTTTTCTTAACTTATTTTAATTTACTCTTCTTTTTCCCCCTCCATTTTATTTTCTAGTTTTCTTATCCTGACTCCTCTAATTTTTTATGCTTTCTCTGTTTCTCCATCCACTATTTCCTCATAATCTTAATTTCTCCACTCAGCTACCACTCCCTCCTTGATCGGGCAGAAGAACGGAGGCGACGCCTGCTGCAGCGTTACAATGAGTTTCTGCTTGCCTATGAGGCAGGAGATATGCTGGACTGGATCCAAGAGAAAAAGGCAGAAAACACTGGGGTACAACTAGATGATGTTTGGGAGCTGCAGAAGAAGTTTGATGAATTTCAGAGGGTAAGAGAGAAGACTTTGCTTAGATGTCTTTATTGGAGGTGTTTGTTTCATATTTGTTAAATATTCTCCACAGATTCTGAGACCTCCACAATTAATATCCCCACTGGTTGGCAATAATTAGAAAACAAAGATATCTGAATCTAGTTCAGCTCTCGAGGAAAAGGTATCCTGACTGTTCCCAAGGTCAGGCTATACCTGAAGTTGGGGTGCAGTGTGGGATGGTCACTCAGCAGGATATAGCAATCCTGCTCCTCTTCCAGAGAGCCACTACAACTAAGCTTTGCCCCCCACCCCACCCTTAAAGAGGCTTCCCAGCAGAGTTCTGCTTCCTCTCTCTGGCCCAAGATGTTACTTATTTTGTTTCACTCTTCTGAAGGGGAAACACCTGCAGAAATGTAGCATCTCCTCCTGCTCTGGAGAAAAGGTGTTGCTTTCTCTATTCTGCCTTGCTCAGTCCCGTAAGAGACATCTCAGCAAGTTCTTCTCTGCCCCAGAAAATGAAGATCTTAACTCAAGATATTTTTTAAGAAAGAGATTTATTTGGGAAGGAGGAGTCCAGGGCAGTAGCTGGCTCTATCAGAGTGGGAAAGAAGGCAGAGGAGTTTATATAAGGGCTCTTCGGGGTGGAGTTTCTCCAGGGAGACTCAAAGATTGGCTAGTTATTCCTCCTCAGGGACTGGTCAGGGGCAGAGATGGCTCCGATTTCAGGGCCTAACTGTGTTTCTTTCAATGGCTTTTTTCTTTTTTAGTTTTTTGACTCTAATTCGAAAGCCAGGGCATATTTCTTTCACTGGCTGTGATTCTAGGGACCAAGTGTGTTCCTTTGGTACTTTTTTCAGAGTCAGGGCATATTTCTTTAGTTCTGGGTTAAGGAATACTGTTTCTTCCACTGTCTCAGGTCTCAGATCCAGGCTGCTTCTTTTACAAGCTCTGGTTTCAGGGTGGTTTTTTTCTTTTCTTTTCTTTTCTTTCTTTCTTTCTTCTTTTTTTCTTTCTTTTCTTTTCTTTCTTTCTTTTTTTTTTTGGATAGCCCCTTTTCCCTACACTACTGAAAACTTTCAGGTCCTGCCTCTCCAAAAATCTGCTGGAAAGTACAGGGACCCTTCCTCCCCCCCCCCTCCCCTTGATTCTTCAAAGTTTGCCCTGTGACATACTGTACTGCTAAATCCAAGACTGAGACAGGGTGTCACAGGACTCATGTGGACTCAAAATAAAAATCATCAGTTGAGGAGGGAAGAGAAATGAACTGATTTCACAGCCAGAAATTTACTATTTACCTCCTGAAAACCCTTTCATCAATTTTTCTTCCTTCATATTTGTTCTGTTATCTGAAATAGCACAAAGTACAAATCTGCTTCTTCCTGTCTTTTCCTTTTGTTATTCTTCACATGGAGAAATACATATATATTGGTATGTAGACATATACCTGAGGTATAAGATGTTTTGATAATATAAATTAATACAAGAAAAAATAATTTTAGGAATTAAAGATGAATAGATACACTTCAGACTCCAAATAAATAATGATCCTGGCAAGTTTGGGATGGCTGTTAAGAACAAGAGTGTTTAAGGCACAGTACAGCAGCAAACGAGAGAGTAGTGTGTGTATCACAGATAGTAACATAGAACTAATGTGGGCTCGGGTGACAGGTATGCACAGAAGGTCTAAGAAAAAGAATCATAGTATTTTTGATAAATTATCTTATCCAGGATCTGAAGAGCAATGAGCCTCGGTTAAAGGATATTAACAAGGTGGCTGACGAACTGCTGCTTGAACATCTTCTAACACCAGAGGGTGCTCACATACGACAGGTATTCACAGGCTCCCTTCACCCTTCCTCCGTGACAAGCTGACCTCTGGAGTCTTCATTTTACATTGTTTGCTTTAGCTTCATAATCCAAAGACCAGAATGTAAAGCATGAAACTGACTGTAGAAAAGGCCAATGGGAACAGACCAAATACTCCAGCCATTTGTATTGTTTCAGAGAACTTTAATAAAGCAGAATTACTTAGTGACATTTTTCAAATGTCTTTTGTGTTCTCACACATGGTTTATGGAGTGTGATGTACAAATATTCTGAGGCAGTAAATTCACATTTAGCTTCATGAGGCAGTACAGAGATTCTTAGGACTACAGAGCTGCCATTGGTAAAGGATTTATTGAGCAAATCATGAAAAGCTAATTTTGGAACTCCAGAATGCATTTAACAACAAAACATCAAAGAACAAAATTTTGGTGCTAACACTATGAGAGTGTGGGTGGAAGTGGACATAGGAGGCTCCCCAGAGCTTGCTAGTCCAGCCAGATTGATAAGATCTTCCTCAGTAAGAGATCCTGTCTCAAAAATAAGGTGGGGAGAAACTGAAGCCACCTACTATCAACCTGTGGCCTACAAATGCACATATATTCATATATATGCAAATATACACATACATAAGCACGCACACACACACACACAAAAATAAAGTTTAGGATATATTGTGCTGGGCATCTAGAAAGTCGGGTTTAGTCTTGACTTTACTCTATGTATTCTCTGTAAATTTTGTTTAATTTGTGAGGACCTTGGTGATTAGATAAAACAATCTCTAAATATCCTTTCAAATTGATTTACTGTGTTCTATTAAATGAATCACCAAATTCCTATCTCGTAGCCTTACTCAAAATCACATATTTTGTACTGATGTTTTTTAACTACATACAATTTATCTGGCTTGAAATCTTTAAAAATTGACCTATCCTCACCAACCTCTTACTGCTTCCCATACTCTAAAATTTCAGTGCTCAGATACAAGAAAGCAAGGATAGTACATACAAGAAATCAGCAATTGTGGAGGGGGCTAATCAAGAAAGTTTACTGAAGGAGACTGATCTTGATGAGTACAATGAAGGAGAACTTAAACGTCTCTCTCATCATTTGTAGAGGTGGGAGTAGTGGTTCCTCACCCACATTGTATCTAGACTTATACTTCCATTATAGATTTCATGAGCATGTTTTGCAAAATCTAGTCTTGGTTTTCCTAAACCAGTAAGGATGGTTTCACTTTCTCTTGCTTATGGTAGTTTTTCTGGAATTGAACATAGAAGGAAGAGATATGAAAGCAATGTACTTATCCCGTACAGAAGGCAAGCAAGGCATTCAAAGGCTACTAGCGCTATTGAATTCTGGATGTGGAAAGCTATTTTTTGCCTAAATAAATGTGCCAATATCTAACTGTCAAGTCAACATTTTAACCCATTTTCAGAGGTTCCAATGTACTCTTTGTGACAATAGTCATTTATAGTTGCCCTAGGAATAATGGTCTTATAGTATATAACATCAGTTGGGAAGAAAGGAAATCCCTTCCTCGGTGGCACATTCTTAAAACTGTGCAAGAGAGAAGCAGACTTTTGTGCATCTGAAAGGCTACCAGGAAAGCAGGAGGTGACATGCCAACACTCAGCTGTCTAATTAACTCTCTGACTAACTCCCCATGTCTGCTCTTTAAGGAGTTGAACACCCGCTGGCATTCCTTGAAGAGACTGGCTGATGAACAGCATCAGCTGCTAAGCAGCGCCCATGCTATTGAGATGTTTCACAGGTAAGCACCTTAATGCTTAGATGATACTACTCCACTGCAGGCCCCTCCCAGGGACCTTAAGTCTAGTCAGTATGAGAGGAACTGATAGTATATAGCCCTCTTTCTCAAAAATAGAAAGTTTACTAATAGACCAGATTTTTTCAGCAAATTTTTCTCACTGGACATTTTAAGAAAACCAAGTTCAATTTCCAATTGGGCATGGCATATATATGATATTAATATATGACTCTATAACAGAAAATCAAGTTTAAAGTATAAATTGGGCTTAGCTCACTATTAAACTAGAAATAGAAGGTAAATGGAAGCAGATATCAACCTCTTTTTTCTTTTATTTATTTATTCTTCTATCATACACTGCATCCTGACCACAGCTTTTCTTCTCTCCACTCTTCTGACATCCTTGTGTCCCTTTCCCCTCAGATTTAATCCTCTGCCTTATCCCTTCAAAAAAGAGCAGATCAACCAGTGATATCAACCACTTTTAATCTACTCCTGAAACTTTTTAATGCTTTATTTTTAAATCTACATCTATACTAAGAAGCACACATACTTACAAGTAAATAATAATGCGAACAAAAAGGAAACTGAATACTTTCATGCATATGAAGGTGGTTTTTCAAATGAAAGAGAAAACAGAGACATGTATGGGTCCGGCTATTTAGAATGGCTTATAGTGCAAAGGTATGAAATGTATTGTTTAACCATGTGGTTCTACAGTCAGTGGAGCAGGATCAAACTTGGGCTACAGCATCTGGTAATAATAGTATCTTGAGAACTCTGTAAACTCGTGTTTTCTCATACATATAATGAAAACAACCTAAATGTCAGTACATCACAAAAGACAAGAATGATGTTGAAGGTAATGGCAGTAGTAGCTTCCTTGTGAGCTAGCCTTCTAAGGCACATCATTGCTCCTATGTTCTTCACTCTTTTGTATTCCAGAGAAGCAGATGATATCAAGGAACAGATTGATAAGAAATGTCAGGCTCTTCGTGCTGCTGACCCTGGTTCTGACCTGCTCAGTGTCCAGGCCCTCCAGAGGCAGCATGAGGTCTTTGAGAGAGACATCACTTTCCTGGGAGAAAAGGTGAGAGGTGTTTTTCATCTTTCTCAATGCTTTCTCCAAGTTTATGCCTGTAGCAGTGTTCCTTTTTATGGTTCTCTTGCCAAATCCATTATTCTTATACTCTTTGAAATCTTGTATTATACTTAATTTTGTAGATTCTCCTTAGGGGAAAAAAACGCTAAAATATCATACCCCCATGTCCATGAACATAGGAAAAATTCTATTGAACTTTTATTGTCTAAATACTTTATATGTCTTTCCCTCTTTTGAGCATGTTAAATTAATAGACTTGCTGTAGCCAACTGAGAAAACAAACACCAAGCAGAAAATGAATATCCATATCCAGTAGGGTCAGACTATGTCTAGATATTGAGAAGTATTTCTTAGTCAGTAATTAAACAAGATTTTTGGCTACATCAAAGCCAAAAAGGAAAGACTGAAACTTTTGAAATACATCGGAAGCAAACTATAGCTTGGCATCATCATGCAGAGCACAAAGAAATATGAAGAATTAAGACGCAGGGGGTTGCAGAATTGAAGTACCCTTGAGGAGCAGGGTCACTCATCTCCTCTTTCCCCTTCAGAGAACTACCATGTGGTTATCAGAATGCTTCTGTTTATGCAGGTGACCACACTGGGGGAGACAGCTGAGCGTCTCTGTGAGTCCCACCCAGATGCCACTGAGGACCTGCAGAAGCAGAGAAGAGAGTTGAATGAAGCCTGGGATATCCTACAAGGTCTTACAAATGATAGAAAGGAGAACCTGAATGAGGCCCATAAATTCTTCCTGTTCCTCAGCAAGGCCAGGTAATGCTCAAAAGACTGACAATCAACAAGAATAGTGCACAGTTTCTACAAACATTGCAGTGTAGAGCTGGTAGGCATAGCCTGGGTACACATGTTATTCACTGTTGGATTATTAAGTCTGTGTCCAAGTGTCATCTCCAGTCAGGCACATAAACAAAGGTTTAATTCTTTGAGTCCTAAAATACTGTTGCTTAATGTGAGGTAAGCAGGCCAACTAAGAAAGCTTGTATAACTTTATAATATTATAAGTTATATAATATATTATATTATAATAACTATTATAACTATTATGTACTAGGTGTTGCCAGGAGAGGAGTTAGGAACACAGGTTTTCTTTCTGCTGGTGGCAGAGAAGAATAAGGATAATAATAATTGATCCTAATATATTTACTGCTACAGTGATCTAGAGAATTGGATGAAAGGCATTGGTGGCTTAGTATCATCATCAGAGTTGGCTGAGGATTTAACTGGCACAGAGATCTTGCTGCAACGACACCAGGTACAAGTACTAACCATGGATGTCAAACTCTTCTCACTTCAGAATCTCCTACAGTTTTCATCAGGCCCCTTTCCTACCTTCCCCACAGGAGCATCATGATGACATGAAAGCTGAGGAACCCACCTTCCAGGCCTTAGAAGACTTTGGCACAGAACTTATAGATGAAGGCCACCGTAATAGCCATGAAATTGAAAATACTCTTCATGATATTAAATTAAAGAGAGAAGAGTTGGAGAAGAGTTGGGAAAACCGCAAGAAGATGCTAGAACAGTGCTTAGAACTTCAGGTATAGCATCTTCTTGATTGTTGAAACTTGGGCTCTGTTCCTTGAGAGTGGTTTTAGATGCTAAGTGTGGGCATTCACTGTATTGGACTCTATGAACTGTAAATACCAGTGTCTTTTGATTGTTTGACACTGTCCTCTGTGTTGTTAGACTGAACAACCTTGTGTTCTGTGCTATTGTACACAAATGGGATGGTTATCATTAATTACAGTTAAATAATTAACTGAAGTGTTAATTTTAATTAAAAACTGTGTTGTGCAGACCCTAGTACTATAAATATTATTAGAGTTTCTTTATATAGGAATTATAGATCATTCTAATATAGGACATGTTTACTAATAAAATAGCATTCTATTATGAATGCTTTGAGGAGGAAGGCATGATCATAATGTTTGAGGGAAGTATATGGAAATATCAGACACATCTATGGGTAGCATTTGACAAAGTTTTAATAAATAACCAGCTGAAAGTTAGACACATCTAAAATCTCAGAATTTAGGTCAAGAGTTCATGGCCATCTTCAGCTGCATACAGAGTTTGATGCCATCCTAGCGTACCTAAGACTCAAATTTTAATAAAGAAATGGGGGAGAGAAAGAGAGAGGATCAGTTAGTAGCTACTAGATGTATAATATAGAGACAGCATCTTCCCATTTACTATATTTGCTATATCTTATAAAATACATAAGGTATGTTTGAAGCAAAAAGTAAAGTAACAGTATACTTAAGATTCATTAAGAGAATGCTTTGTGAGATAATATAAAAGCCCTGCCAAGATGCTTTGTCACATTACCACCAAAGAGGGATAGAATTATTTTCTGAAGCCATAAAAAATAACCATATGTATGCCTCTGATTTCATCTCCTCATTCCCACTGTAGTTGTTCCAAGGAAAATGTGAAAAGATTGAGAGCTGGATAGTGCCACGTGAGGCTTCCCTGGTGACTGACTACAGCGATTACTTAAACACTGTGCAAACTTTGAAGAATCAAAGAGATGATTTGGACAAAGCAATCAGTGCCCAGGTAATAATATAAAAAATTTCAATAACAACTATTGCTGGGAGATATGTGGCATAGTTCCAGATGAGCATATAAACACTTGTCCAATGGGTCTCCAAGAGGAAAACCCATGGAAATGGTCTCTCACTTGGCGAAGACCAGTGGAGCTCAAAACAGCACAGAATACTTGTAGGACCATGTGGCCAGTACACTTTTTTCTCCCTCATAATATTGATGATTTTCTTGGTGGTTTATAGTTTCACTTTGTTAGTCAAATATGGGACATATGTAATCATTCCTAGAAACTCCATATTTTCTTCATTATTTTCCCCTAAAATTTTTGGGAACTAAGCTTCACAGGTTTCTTGTAGAGAAGATTAGGCATACAGGACCCTTTTGTAGGACAAGGGAACAGTTAGAGAAATACAAGAACTGTGTGCAGGAAGCTTATGGCAAATTATCCCTATTTCTGTCAATATGATTTGCTAAATTTTGAATGATACTATTTTTCTTGAAAATATGTGCCTATGTTTATTGCCTTTTAGCTTTTTAAAGATAGGATGTGTCTGGCTCAATATTTAGCCAAGCTCACAAGATGCTGAGCATTGTTTTTGGTTTAAAAGTTGTTTTCATGTAAAAGTTGGAGGAAAAAAAGTATTTGTTTTTAGAGGTTAATCCTGGAGGGTGGGAGACATCCTTGCTTTTGAAGTATAAACAAACACAACTCGAGCTATTCAGGGCTGGCCATTTGTGTGAAGTTCATCTGGTGGTTGAACATAATTCTTCCATTACTGACATCCTTCTCAGTCTCAGGGAACTCAGGCTGTGGCTAGACCATAGCAAACTATTAGTGATTATGACAGATACTCTACACTCTTGCCTATTAGTTTTTTGATTTTGAAGGCATTTCAATTTATTAATTTAATTTGCTTCTTTTTAAGCATTGATTTATTAGCATGTGTTAAATATATGTAGTAGTGGGTTTTCTTGTGCTGTTTCCATGGATGAACAGTGTTTTGAGCACATTCATCTCCTGTTACCTGTCCTTGCTCTCTTCCCACTTGTGTGCACAGCGTTCTCTTCCTCTCAACCAGCTCCGGTTCATTCTACTTTCATACCCTTTTCATTTCTTTTCTTTTAATGCCATGGAACTTTCATTAAGTTGTTGGCTCATAGGAAGAAGAGCCCCTTGGCAGTGGCTGCACCACAGAATCATATATCTCTCCCTCCCACACATAACTACACAAATCCTCAAGGAGGGGTAGAGCTTCATCAGCCCTATCTAAGACAGACACAAATGTCTGTCTCATATGAGGACCTTTACTTCTAACTCTTGTATATGTGCATTTTAACATAGTTAGAACAAAAAAGTAGGAAGGTTTCTATCAGAGAGGAAGAAAAATTCCATAAGCACATATAAATTATATGTAATGCAAAAGTAAAGCAGGAATACTGGGGGTGAAAAACCTTAAAGACATGGAGAAGGTATAACTATGTGAAAAAGAGAAAGGAAGGAGGATAAGGGTCAACTGTAGTTACACAAATTCGATTTGTATTAAATGAGTCTCAGAGCCAAATATTGGGGGAAGGCTGAAATATCAGAGAGAGGAAGCACCACAGTCAATTCTCACCCAGCTGTCTTACAATTTACTCAGCCTTCTGGTCTCTTCTGCCTGTTTCTTCTGCCAGTCACTTCTTCCTATGAGCCCTTATATACCCTATCCCATCCAAGTTAGGATTAAAGGTGTGTACTATTCTATTTTGTAGCTAGCCTTGAACTCCCAGAAACAGAGGAAGTTCTGTCTCTGGAGTTATGGGATTAAGAGTGTAGGTCACCACTTCTGGCTTTTCCTGTCCCCCCAGTTAAAACTACTGTGCTGTTGAATCTCAGCTGTTTGTCTTTGTATTCAAGGATCAAGAATTTCCTGAGCTGTCTGCCTAGGACTTGACTGTGTGCTCTCTTTCCAACATTCAGGGTTTTTTTTTTTTTTAAAATATGTATTATATATCCACAGTCAACCAAAACAAAACATGTATAAAGCAGTCATAGGGAAATCTGATACTTGATAAACTAATAAAAAGTAGTTTGAACAAATGTACCTTGTGTCGGTAGATGGCATTACTCTCAGAAGCCATAGGTTATTAATCCCCAAGTCACCTTTGCTTCTTACAGGAATGATGGGGCAGGAAGGGTAGGTAAAAAAATACATATGTACATTTAATTTCTCACATTAAGGCCTCCATTATTATAAGACACAGTCTTTTGAACTAAATGTGACTTGATGTTACTCTCTATTTCATCATCTTACACAATGCAGGACTCATTTTTACAATAGCCATAAGAAAAGTTTGTTCTATATAGAAATTAGTACTATCACAGTATAGTAGATGTTTACATGTTGGACAGAATTTACTTTTTGATTTTGGTACTGTCACAGGAAGCACAGTCCCCGTTCCCCTGCACACACACACACACACACACACACACACACACACACACACACACACACGCACAGCATTTATCTTTAGGGTAGAAGCTGAAACTATAGCAAAGACCTAATCATCAGGCATCTGTGTTCTTTCATTTCCTTTTTTTCAGGAGAAGAAGATTTCTGACCTAGAGAGTGTTGCCGCAAGGCTCATAGGTGATGACCACTATGCCAAGGAAGAGATTTCTTCTCGCTTACAACGTGTGCTAAACAGGTCAGGCTTACAAAGTCCCCTCTCTGCATCAGCATCATCATAAGGAGATACTTTTAAATTCTTGTCCTTTTGAGATTTTTTTTTTTGGAGACCTCCTGTTCTAGACTTATAGAATGAAAAGTGTGGAAGATACCTCATATATTACTTAACCACTGTATTTTATGTCTGAAAAAGTGAGAGTCTATGAAAAACAAAGATTGGGGTTACAAGATGGAAAATGTAGCATCAGAGCAAAGGACTACTGGGTAGAAAATTATCTGACCTCATCTTTCAGATGGAATAATCTCAAAGAAAATCTGCTTCAAAAAATGAGAAAGCTCGATGACTGTATTGCTGAGAAACAGTTCAATCAGGACATGGAGGATATAGAGGAGTGGATCAGTGAGATGTTGCCCATAGCTTGTGATGAGTCTTACAAGGACCCCACTAACATTCAGGCAAGTGCAACATAGGCATCCTGAAATATTTCGCTGCTCTCAGTCACCCTGCTACCGAACACTTCTTAGGGTGGTTGGTTTCGTTTTGTTGTTGTTTTGTTTAAGGTGGGGGTGGGGGAGGTTAGATATTTTGTTCCATTAGTCTAATCATGCAACTCTAGATGAACAAGATGAAGTTTTTTTCTTTGCCTTCAGAGGAAATATCTGAAACATAAAGCTTTTGAAAAAGAAGTCTATGGTCGTGAAGATCACGTGAATGACATCATTTCCCTTGGGACACACCTGATTGACGACCTCGTGTGTGAAGGTGATGCTGCAGAGAATGTGAAGGTAAAGTTTGTGCTTAGATAAGTTCGGCCCCCAGAGGCATGTGAAGAAAAGTCCTCCACTCTTTGAGTATTTTCTAGATAGAAAGAGAAATACAGTCAAACTTCCTGGAACTCCAACTCAGCTTCTAGCTTATCCTTACCTGTTTGACATTTTTCATCTTTTCTGCCAAGAACCTTTTGGCATTCAGGCACCAGTCAGTGAAAGAAGCTCAGCATTTTGGTTTTCAAACATTTTTTTTCTTTCACCTCACACCTGCTGTTTTCCCAGATTCAGCATGACTAGTCTGAATTGTATGACATTCAAGTATCACCATCTCACTTCTAGCAAGACCGTCCCCACATTATCCCTTCAAGTTTTTACAGGGCCAGTGATTCCAAAGACTTTAATGAGTTCTCGCTTTCTTGGAGCTAGAAGAAACTGAACGATCTAAAGACAAACTGGGATTATCTCCTCGATAAAACAGCTGACAAAGGGAAAAAACTCGATGAGGCCAGTCGCCAGCAAAGGTTCAACACCAGCATCCGGGACTTTGAGTTCTGGCTTTCAGAGGTAATGATACCTGAGAATGATGGGTACATTAGAATTTAATAAATACTTGTTAAGTAACTTAATTTCTATGCAAATTGTTTTCTTAACCATTCTTGGTAAATATCTGAGAATGTAGATGCTAAATCTTATGTTTCTTGAATGCATTTTTCTTCTAAAATTTTTTCTTTCTGTTTCTCTGTTCCCAGGCAGAAGGCTTGTTGGCAATGAAAGATAAGGCCAGGGACTTAACCTCAGCAGGAAACCTACTTAAGAAGCACCAGCTATTGGAAGCAGAGATGTTGGCCCGAGAGGTAAGAAGTAATGAAATCTCACTCCTTTAGACAAAATAGAAATATATCTTAGAAGAATATTTAAGACTGCAGCCTTGAGGGCACTGGCCAGCAGCCATTTTAGCCAGGACAAATCTATGAACTCAAGAGCCATTGTGACAGTCTTTATTGATTACCACTGAAGCTTAGGTTCTAAGACTCTGGAAAGTAGATCCTGAAAGTTGTCTTATTTATGTATAAACTTACTGCTTTCTGAAACTACAAAGTTAAGCACATCTTTAAAAGGATAGAGAAGTCAACTTTATAAATGAAAGTAAAGAAATAAAGCCAGATGAGAGAATGCAAATATTTGAAGCAGATAAGTACATATGTAAGTTTTGTGAAGGATTCCAGTTGCAGCCTAAGCAGGGACAGTAGCAAAATTATGACAAGATTAACTATTAGTTACATACCAGATAATTATATAAAATTATTTTTACTTAGTAATAAAGATGTGTCAGGACTTTGTAAAATTTTCCATTATGTAATTATTGGGGTGCCCTAGATTGCTCACAAGCAGAAAGCAGAAAGGCCATGGATGTGTTGTGTGGTCAGCTAAAGACTACTACAAAACAGAGTATTATTGAATATTTTAGTTGATTGGTTAGTAAATATCAATTCCAGCACTACGAAGACAATTGTATGGGGGACAGATTTTATTGTTCTAGTTGTTGAAAACAGAAAAGAGCATAGGAAGAAGGATAGGTTAACTAAAAATAAATGTGATCTGGTACAATATAGGCATGATATCTACATTGCTGCTATACCTCTTACTCAACCATATTTGTGTGAAACACTTAGTCATGTATATCAAAGTCATTGTTGTTAAAATCAATCTTTTGAAGCTAGTCCAGGATGTTGAACCACTGTTGGCTGAAGTCTAGGATCTATATATATAACATCATATTCCTTCATTTACTAAGCATGCTGGATTTTCTAGGAACCTCTCAAAGATCTGAATAATCTGGCTAAAGAGCTGATCTCCAGTGGAACTTTTAACATTGACCAGATAGAAAAGAAAATGGATGATGTCAATAAACCCTTCAAAAATGTTCAGAGCTTGGCAGCTGCACACCATGAAAAATTGAAAGAGACCTATGCCTTGTTCCAGTTCTTTCGAGACCTAGATGATGAGGAAGCCTGGATAGGGTATGTATCACCACCTCACTGTGGAAACTACCAATCAGACCCAATTTATGCTGAAGTCAATATGTAATTGATTGTAATGTTATTAATACTTTTAAACCTCTATCCCAGCTGAAAGTAAACATTGGTTTCACTTTTCACCTCCAGTGGATGCAGACAGGAACTCAAATTCAGAAGGAGATAGAAAGTTACTTTTACCCACATTCTAAAAATAAAATTCAGACAGAAAATACATTTGTTTAAAACAGTGCATTGACTTGTAGAGCATAGATATTTGACCCTTTGCAGCATATGCAGAAGACTACATCATTGCCATTAGAATTTCCATTTAAGATTTATTTGTTGTTATATATGTGTACATAAGTATGTCTGTATATATGTGTATTTGCATGCAAGTGCCTATTGATGCCAGAAGAGAACATTCGGTTCCCTAGAACTGGAGTTGCAGATGGGTTTTGAGTCTCCTAATGTGTACGAATTTCTCAGTCATATTTCAATAGCTGTGTAGTGTTGTGAATTATGTAACAAGTACAGAAAGAATAATGGCTCTGGGATGGAGAGGTATTGTTTTTTTGTGTTGGTTCCTGGATGAGTAAGGGTCTCTATTTCTTTGATTTAAAAAAAAAAAAAAAAAAAAAAAAAAGAACCCTAACCTGAAGCAAGTTGGGAAGGAAATGGATGAATGGATGGCTTATTTCAGCTCACAGTTTAATAGCACAGTCCTTCACTGAAGGAAAGCATGACAGGAACTCAAACAGGTCAGGAACCTGTTGGCAGGAGCTAATAGCAGAGACTGTGGGAGTATGCTGCTTGTTCCTCATAATCCACAGAGAACTGGACATTCCTACATCAATCAGCAACCAAGAAAATGCACCAAAGGCTTGCCCACAGGCCAGTGCTATGGGAACATTTTTAAACTGAGATTGACCTCTTACCATGACTCTATTTTGTGTCAAGTTGACAAAAATCTAAGCACTACAGTCGCAGATTCTTTAGACTCTTCCAGCTTTCACCACATATCCACTTAGAAAGCTTCTCCTCTGGGCTAATCCCAAATAGATCTAACCTCGGATTTTTTCATTTTCTTGCTGTGTTTCAGGGAGAAGTTGTTACAAGTGAGCTCCCAAGACTATGGGGGGGACCTTCAGAGTGTTCAGAACTTACTAAAAAAACACAGACGCCTGGAGGGAGAGCTGGTAGCACATGAGTCGGCTGTCCAGGTAGGAATCGAATGCCAGACCCAAGATGATAGAAGTCACCTTCTTGTCATAGCCAGATAAGTAAACACAGCAAAATGCAATGTTCAGAGGTTCATAGAAATTCTTCTCATGTATATATGTGTCCTCTGAATAGGAAGCTCAAGAAAGGATGCCAAGATCTTTTCTAAAATGATTAATTCTGACACCGATGGACAGTCATTGACAATTGGGATGTGGTTGAGATGCCTGGAAAAGATAACTCTAGCTCTGAACTGTAATTATAATCTCCCTGTGATTGTGACTCCCCATAAGGCAGAACAAAAGAAGTAGTATACTTGATTTCTGGGATGTTTGTCAAAATAATTTTGGAAGGATTAGCGTGGAAGATATTGCTATAGCTTTCTTCATTTTCCCAGTATTAGAACCACCTCAAGTCCCAAGCACACATGGATAATCTGACATTAGGAAAAACTACATACCTTTCTGTGAATTATGATTGACTGAAAGGAGGAGATGATGGAATAATATAATGTGGACTATGTGTTCTTCAGAATGTGCTGGATACGGCATGCAGCCTGACAGACAAGGCTGCTGTAGAGAAAGAGGAGATTAAAGAACGGCTGGCTCAGTTTGTTCAACATTGGGAAAAGCTCAAAGAGTTGGCCAAGACCAGGTGAGTTGCACAACAAATCTCAATGAGGTTCCCGCATTTGGAGAATTATGCTGGTGTCTGAAGAATGCTTATGTTTCATCTTAACATGATCTACAGTTCAAAAACCAAATCTTTTATGAACCTTTCCTCTGGTGGCTTTAGGCAGACAGGTTTTTGTATTTTCTGGGTAAGAAGAGGAATTTTGCAGAGCTGGAGATATGACTCAGCAGTTAAAAACACTTGATGTTCTTGCAAACAATCCACGTACAGTTCCTAGTAGGTGTAATTGGGTGCAACCCTCTGTAATGCCAGTCCCAGGGGATCTAGTGCTGTCTTCTGACCTTCACAGGCACTGACATACATGTGATGGACATTCATACTGTCTTAGTATATATATCTACTGCTTTCATGAAGTGAAGCAACTTGAAGTTCAAAGAGTATATTTTGACTTACAGTTCCACATCACATTCCATCACTAAGGGAAGTGAAAGCAGGAACTCAAACAGGGCAGGAACCTGAAGGCAGAAGCTGATGTTGAAGACATGGAGGGATGCTGCTTATTAACTTGTTCTCAATGATTTTCTCAGCCTGTTTTCTTATACTACCTTGGATCACCAGTCTAGAGTTAGCACTCAGGCATACACACATATACATCAATTTTAAAAAATAATTTTTAAAAACAAAGATCTTTTCTGGATTTTCAGTACTTTCATCAGATAAGAGGAAAGATAGTGCTTGGCATGGGAAGTCTCTTTCTCACCATGAAGTGTCTATGAACCTAGAGTGAGGATGCAATTTTTTTATTCATCAAAGTTTCAATGCTATTGAAAAATAAACTTCGAGGGCATTAGTCTCTTCTTTGTCGTGGGAGATCAGCACCACTGACCAATAGGCATGTAGATTGTGCTCTTGCCTAGTTAAGCTGTGGCTGTTCTGAAATCCATTGGTTTTTCTGGGGTGGGAAAACCCACTATAGCTCCCCAGTTCACCTGTTCCTTTCTATTGCTGAGAACTAACCACCTTGTTACAGAGGAGCAAACTTGGAAGAGTCTCTTCATTGTCTGCAGTTCATGGAGAATGCAGAGGAAGAGGAAACATGGCTGAATGAAAAGGATGCTCTGGTCAACCGGGGGGATTCTGGAGACACACTGGCTGCTACTCAGGTAAAAAAAAAAAAAAAAAAAAAAAAAGCAGATGGGTCAGTTATGTCAGTTATGTCATGCCTTTCCTTTGAATCTTTCTTTAAGAAGGGGTGTTTTCACCTGTAAAATTAGAACCTGCCTCCCAGATTAGAGAAATGTGAACGCTTCTGTTAATTTTAGATTAAGTCCTACAAAGATGGATGGCTGGAGCTCCAGGAAGCTCACTGTGTCAAGAACACTGGGGAACCATTGGGAAAAAGAGCTAGGTCCTCCAAGGGTAGGCAGCTGTCAATTGTTGTGGGCACTTTGTGGAGCCTGAAGAGGTGGGATCACACTATGTACCTGTGCTTAGGATGGCCTTGGAGCCCATTAGCTACAAAAGAGCACCTAACCCAGTCTTGATATTAGAATGAGGAAATTGGACCTGCCTGGAGTAAATGTGACATGCTGAACTGACCCAACTTGGGAATTCTTGCCCTTTGGGGGGAAGGGATAGGGGATGGAATTGGGGAGGCTGAAGGTGGACTGAGAGGGATTGGGTGGAGGGAAGGAAGGGCAAGCAGGGGGAATATATGGAACAAAAGACCTTTTCTTTTTAACTAAATAAAAATTGTCAATTGTCACATGCCCTTTATAAGTTCTAGCACTTATTGTTCTACGTCAAATACTTCCAAAAGCTTGTATTTTTTAAACTTAAGCTTTAGTAATTATTTTTGGCTTTTGGTTTGGTAAGAGACACACCATGTACCAGGGACTGCCCCCAAACTCATCTCAGTCTTCTTATCTCAGCCTCTCAAGTGCTTAGAGCATGTGGCTGTGTACTATCAAGGACTTTTATTTTTAAAACCAAAGGTACACATGCTTTAGAGCTAATAATTCAGAGAAACTGTGTATCATTTATTCAATATCCTGTAATTGTGTATAACATTAAATATAGATGCAGTATGGTATCATAATTTTCACGTTTTCCAAGATGGGCTTCACAAAATGTTCTTCTTGCCATTTTTCTTCTCTGTTTCCAATTCTTTCTACCTCAAACTGCCAGTCTTAATGCTTTAGTTGAGTCTAGCTTTTAATAGCTGACCCATCTCTCCAGCCCTTGAACTAATATTCTTAACTCTTTTAACATTCTCTAAAGAAAAAACAAAAGATAGATAGATAGAAATAGACAGATATAGATAGATATATATGATAGATATTATATGATATATAGATAATTCTTTCATTTTGCAAATTAAAATTGGGGGCCTTAACACTTACTCAGAATGTACTCTTTTACAGGTATATTCCAAACCATTTTATTTTAATTTTGACACAAGATTTCATGAAGTGGCTCAAGTTGGCCTTATATTCACTCTGCTAGGATTTTCCCTCCTATCTCCAAGCTGCCTTGCCATGGGCCAAAAAAGCCCCTTTATTAACCAATGGTAATTCACAGTGTTCAGAAAGACATCCTACACCACTTATCACCATTGCATAAGTGATGCAGTCTCCACATGCTCGCTAGCATTGTGTTGTCATTACTTTTACTGCATTTCAGTCAGTGGACAATGATACCATGCTGTAGGTTTAATGTGCATTTCCTTGATGATAATTTTTGTTTGACATCTACATATTTTTCACAGTGAAATGTCTCTTCACACCTTGTATAGATTTCTATATACATTATTTTCTTGTTTTGGTAATAGTGTTTAATATGAGATATGCTATCTTGATAAAATAATACTTACATAAACTATTATTGGTTAAGATGGGTACAGTGTATATCAAAACTCTTATTCTTGTTGTTTAATGGAAATTTATGGTAGATCACTAACAGTGGAACATTGTCCCTTCCCAGTTCCTGGTAACTGCCATCTTACTCTGATTTTATGCATTTTCCCTACAAATTAAGTCATGCACAATGTCTTTAAATAATTGGCTTATCTCATATGGCACAATTATGCAATGTTTACCTTTTGTCATTATGAATTATAAAAATTTTTCTCCTAATTTTATACAACTAAACTCTTCTATCTTATATGCATATAAAAGTATTTACTACATTTTTGTCTGTATATCTGACTAGTATTTCTCAATCTTTTTAATGCTGCCACCTTTCAATACATTCTCTCATTTTGTGATGATCTCCAACCATAACATTATTTTTCTTTCATGGCTACATTATAACTGTAATTTTTTAGTGTTGTGAGTCATAATGAAATTATTTGCTATGCAGGGTATCTGATATATGACCCCTGTGAAAGGAACATTCAGGCCCAATGGAGGTCCACTGTTATATACTTTCAATTAGTGAATGAGTTGAGAACACCGCACTGAACATGAAAATGTCAAACTTTTTAAAACTCTAATAATAGACAGTAGTTGCATTCCTAGATAATATGGACATTAATTTTTTTGAACAATATCAACTGTATTTCTCAAAGCAGTTGAGTTTCCTCTTATGCCAATAGTATGTCATGGCTCCAGTTTTCCAAATCCTTGGTAACATGTGCTGTCTTTTGCTTTTGTAACTTATGCTTGTATCTATGGTTCCAGCTTTTTTCTTCAGATTTTCTATTTCCATCTTTGCCTCATTTTGTGCCTTTTTTATTGCTTCCATTTCAGCTTTTAGTTCCTGACATGTATCTTTAATAGATTTATTCATCTCTTCCAATTTTTTGTTTGTATTTTCTTCTATTTCTTTAAGGCAATTTTTCATATCTTCTTTGAGAGCTTTGATGATCATCATAAAGGAATTTTTGGTGTTGCTTGCTTCTGTTTCCTCTTCGTTGCTCAGTTCAGGTCTTGTAGCTGTAGGACCGCCACTTTCTTCTGGAGTTACCTTGTTGTTCTTTACATTATTATATATATTTTTGCACTGGCGTCTGCCCATGGCTTCAGTGGTTCACGATTAGGTGTCTCCTAGTCAGTTGTGGCACGCGGGTTTGTGTGTCCCCTGTCACCTCTGAATAAAAGGTCTGCTCAATCTCTACCTCTGCTCTGTGCAGGGGACTGAATTTCAAGTCTTCAATCCTTCTCTGTTTGCTCAGTTAGACGCGGGTGGCTGTGCAAATTCCCTCCTCAGCAGCTGGGGGGGGACCCTTGCAGACAAAGTTTATCTCTGTCTGCTGCAGAGTGTGTGGGGACAAGCTCCACAGACAGCACCTGGTCCCGGAATGGACGTTTTGTTTTTTTTTAACTTGTCTCCGGGTCAAGGAATGACATTCTCTTCTATAGCTTCTTCAAGCTGAAATGAGTTGTCATTAAGTCATAATCAAGCCTTAAAAGGAGATACCTTTCTGCTCAGAGCAGGTTGCAGAAGTAGCTTTGGTGGGTCTGCCAAATGAATGAAGCTTTTCTGGAGTAAAAAGTCAAACTAAGATAATTTAAAGATCATGACCAACTACAGCAAACCCTGTCAATGACTGATCACCAGACTTTTGCCAAAATTAAAGATGGCTCTGTTTATGTGATATTTGCTAGAAACAAAGATGGCATCAGATAATATGACCCATCATATGACTCTTGCCAGAAACAAAGATGGCATCGGATACTATGACCGAATTTTTATTTCCTACAAGTAAACAAACATATAATCAGGAGTATTGAAACCACTAAAGAGCTGAAAGTTGGAAAACAAAATAGGGCATAGATAGTTATGCAGCTCGGCCACAAGCCCTGGGTCCTCAGTGCAAAGAACACAGGGCTCCGTCCTAGAGCCAGCAGCAAAGGTACAGGGACAGCAGCAGAAGAGAAGAGCGGTGGTGGAAATGTGCTTCCTCTGTCTCCCAGCTCTGAACAGACAGCCTCTGCTATGTAAACATCTGTCCAGTCCAGAGTTTTAGGTGGCTACTCTAGTACTCTGGTGGGTAGGTAGGGCAGAGCCTAAAATGAGCTATGTGAAATGATGTTCACATGAGGTCTCGTTACAGTCCAAAATGTTTTATGCTGTTTGCCTTTCTGAAGAGAAAAGCATGGGCTGAGAGAATGACCAAGCTGTCACGGTGCTCATCAACAAAAGAGTACCTAGGACACTTCCTAGAAAGATTGAAAGGTCACACGAGGTCCATGACCTGGAAAACAGAGAGTCCAGAGACCCAAATAACCAAATCCTCAATTATGACCCAAAATGAAACATGTATGGTAATGAAATCCCTCTGAGGAGTTGCTTACCATTTTATTTATTCTGAGAAAATAGCACTACTAGAATACCTGTTGTGATCTGACCTGATTTGATAATGCATTTTACCCTGGTGTAGCTGGCAGACAACTGTGGATGCAGACCTCATTCCCCATGTATGCATAATGAGAAGCAGCCATTGGCGGAGGCATGGCAGGACACTTAAGCAAGGTCTACATATAAAGACTTTAGTATTATAAAGAGAAAGAATATAGAGAGAGAGGGGGAGAGAGAAAGAGAGAAGAGGAGGGAGAAGAGACAGAAGGGAGGAGAAGGGTTGAGATCAAGCTCCTGGGAGAATCATACAAACAAGAAAGAGATGGGTGGAGAGAATTCTTTTTTCTTTTTTCTTTTTTCTTTTTATGATGAATTGTCTCATTTTTTTAATCCATGTATTTCCTTGTTCAAACTCCCTTCCCCCTTCTACCCTTCCTAGTCATTCTCTCTTCTCCCCATCTCTTTATCTCCTCCCCAGCAAGGGCAGGAGATCCCAAGGTCCCAAAGTGGCTTAGGTCAGCCTCCAGTCCAGGCAGATCCACTTTCCTCATCCCAACATGAAGACTGGGTCAGGTGTTCCTCTGAAGGGAATGGACTCCAAGGTGCCAGTCCAAGTTACTTCAAATCCCAAGCTGTTCAGTGGTTGTGGTTTGCAGCTTGGGAATGCTTTGCATTTTGTTTAAAGTCCACTTAAGAGTGAGTACATCCCCTGCTTATCTTTCTCGGTTTGTGATGCCTCACTCAGGAGGATATTCTCCAAATCCATCCATTTGCCTGCAAATTTTAGGATATCATTTTTTCTTACTGCTGAGTAGTACTCCATTGTGTAGATGTACCACAGTTTGTTAATCCATTCTTCAGTTGATGGGCATCTAGGTTGTGGCAGTTTCTCAGAAAACTGGGAATCAATCTTCCCAAGGATCCAGCAATACCACTTCTGGGTGTATACCCTAACGATGCACATTCATACTCCAAAGGCATTAACTCAACCAAGTTCATAGCAGCATTATTTGTAATAGCGAGAATTCTTAAGAGGAACTAGATATCAGAATTCAAGGTGAGGCGAGGCTTCAGGGGTTAGGATGGAATTTGACAGCTTGAGCTCTGTTCATTACTCCCTTGGCTGTGCAAAGCTTTAGAGTTTGATGCACTCATACTTCTATATTAGTGGTTCCTATTGTCATAACACCCATGGAACAAATGTTTTGAAAATTTCCCTGTATGTGTCTCTCAGAAAGGGGAGGCATTCTTTTCATTATTGTATTTAAGTATTTAATCTGTTTGAATTGATTTTTAAAAATATTATTTGAAATAATGAGCTAATCAATTTTCACACAAAGGTAGACATTTGTTAAAGAGACTGTCTTTTACCTGTGCTACATTTTTGAGACTACTACAGACCAGTTTACTCTGTGTGTGTGTGTTGTTTTAGTTTTGATCTATGACCTTGTGTTTTTCTTTATGCTGGTATCATATTGCTTTTATTACTATAGTTTTATGACATGCATTTGACATCATGATGTGCGGTCTCCGGTTTTATTCTTCTTGTCAGGTTTTGTTTGGCTATTTATAGTGTTTACGACTTTCACTTGAAAATTAGATTTGCTTTTCTTATTTCTTTAAAGCATGTTCTAAGAAGGTTGATAAGAACTACTTCAAATCTGTAGATCTCTTCATGTGATGTGTAGATTTAACTATCTTCATTCTTCTAATGCATGAAAAACAGGAAGTTAATTTATTTGCTTACACTGTATGTAATCTTACATCAGTATTATGTAAATGTCAATGTGTACTTTTTGATTCCCTTGGTTGAATTTATGATCAAGAATCTTATTATTTTCTATGAGATTTATGTAATGAAATGTTTTTGTATTTATCTCTTATGTCTTTCATTATTAATAATAGAAATGGAGTGTTTTATGTGTTGTCTCCAGTTCTGAATTGTTTTCAATTAGATTTAATGGTTTCACAGTTTCTATGAAGTATAGAGTTTTAACATATCATTTAATTTTTAAACAAACTATTTTACTTATTCCCTTCTTATTTAGATAATCTTATTTTTTTTCCTACCCAATTGAATTGGCTAGTACTTCTAGAATTATGTTGAACAAAAAGTATCACACATCTTATATTTACGTTTATGGTTGTGAGCCAAGCCTTTAATGGCTGAGCCATCCCTCCAGCCCAGTATCACACATCTTAAAGGGCATGTTTTTATTTTTAAAAACTATTTGATATCATACTATCTGTGAACTTTTCATATGTGAAATTTATTGTGTTGAGGTAATATCCTGTCTCTATTTTGCCAATAATTTTTATAGTGAAAAATTTAATGAATTTTGTCAAGTTTTTTGGCACTGATTGAGATGTGATATAATTTTTCTTTTCTCCTTTTAATGGGATGTATTCCATTTGTTAATCTGTTTATGCTGATACATATTGGCACTTATGGAATGGATTTAACTTATCCTTCCGTAAAAGCCTTTTAATTCCCCAACATGTTCAGTTTGCAAGCATAAGCATTCTGTTGAGGATTCTGCCTTTCAGTTCATCAAAACTATATGCAACATGGAATAGATGGATGGATTCCTGAACATGTAAACCTATCAAGAGTAAGTCATCAGTAAATACAAAGTATGATCAGTAATTAGAAATTAGAACATTTCAACACAACAAAAACCTCTCAGTTCTTTAAGAACATTAGCCTATAGCTTTCATCTATTATTATATCTTAATCTGACTCTGATAGCCATGAGGCTTTCCTTATAAAAGATATGATATGGGGTTGGGGGAGCTATAGAAAGGACTTGAGTTTAAGAGCACTAGGTGAGTGAGTGACTAGGAGGAGCGGGAAGGGGAAGGGAGTCTGAACAAGGGGATACATGGATAAAAAATGAGACTTTATTCAAAAATAAAAAATAATAAAAGATCACTCACTAAGTGCTCTTCCAGAAGACTAGAGTTCAGTTCCCAGCATCCACATGGCAGCTAGCTCAGTATTCCAGTGGATCAGATACCCTCACACAGATATGAACACAGACAAAGTGCCAATGCACATTAAAAATAAACAATGATTGTTATTATTTATTTAAAAGTTTAGTTGAATTAGTGAAGTCATCTGGTCCATAGACTTGCTATGCTAAAATCTTCTAATTTCTGACTGCAGTTCAAACATTCTATTTCTTTTTTTTTTCTTCAAACATTCTATTTCTTACTTACTGACTTACTCCTGGTAGGCTTACATTCCCAGGTATTCATTCACCAATGTAAAATGATATTGTTCATTCTATTTTCATCTGATTGCTGCCAGTTATTTTCGGAGGTTCTTTCTCTATGTGTGGAATCAGTTTTCTTTTTATTTATATTTTAGATTCTAAACATATCATTTGTAAATAAAAAGTTAAAATGCTATAGAAACTTTATTTCAAACAGATACATAGTATGTACCCACAATTCAAGGTTACCTAAAACAACATGAATTAACTTTTAAATCTCCGTTACAATTTTTTTTCAAAAATGATATTAAAACAACAATGTATCCTGTATTATTTGAAAAAGAGTAAGCATTTATTATGATGCATAAGCACCTCATATGTTGAAATTTGTTTTCTAATTAGAGTGTAGAGAAGGTACAGATATTCTGTTTGTTTGATTAGCTTGGATTACTGTCATGGGCCATGATGTAATAACACTAGGTGCCAAATGATAATTCAAATGTAACCCACCAGGCAAATAATTCTGTGATTATGCTTGCAAACCAAACATGTTGGGGAATTAAAAGGCTTTTAAAGAAGGATAAGTGAAATCCATTCCATAAGTGCCATCAAATAAGACTTATGGACCAAAGACTCTAAACACTGTTGATTCTATCTGTAATTTTATTTGTGCAAAAGCACCTGTGGAATCTCCCCATTACCGTGCATTTCCATGTAATATGTATATGTAATTTTATAATTAAATCTAAATCTTATGGACACATCACATATATTTGTGGATGGTCAGGAAGATGACTTTTAAAAAGCTATATAATTTGATGAATAGAAATATACTTGAATATGCTTTATAACTACATCTCTTGTTCCATGAGGACTGTAAGACACTTAGAAGCCTGATTTATTTCTTTATTCAAACTAACATTAGAAAACAACAATTTCTCCCCAGTGCCTAGGTTATCAACACAAAGCACCATAAGATACTATATCAATTCTTCACTTGCAGAAAGTCAGGCTGTTAAAATCGAGACATGGCTCTCTCTCTCTGATTGTTTACTCAAGTAATGCTTTGTGACCCTAAAAATGTAACTTATATTTGTCCAGAGTTTGGCTGTGAAGGAGGGTTGTAAAGAGCTTTGTAGAGAGCCACTTTGTAAAGAGCTGTACAGAGTATGTGTTTGTGTGTATATGTGTGTAGAAAGAGATCAGTATAGAGGTATATGGATAGAAGCAAGATAGAGAAATAGCTGTGTAAATATGTATGCAAGAGACATGTAAAAAGTATGACAAAAATTAGTAAACATGAGGGAGAACTTTAAGAAATTGAAAGAAAAGTTTGAGATATGGAGAGAGAAATGTGAGAAAATTATGAAAGTATGTAGCTGTGTGGAGGATGTATAGATAATGTAACTGTGTAGAAATCTGAAACTATGTGGAGATGAGGAAGATGAAGAAGTTGTATAGAAAAGACATGTAACTATGCGTAGGTATGTATAGATGTGTAGAAGAATGTGGTGAATGTAACTGTTTGAAGAATATAACTTTGTGGAGACAGAGATTCTCAGAGCAAATTAGAGCCTGGAAGAAGGAATTAGAACTTAAAAGGAATCAGAAACTATTAGGAGTTAGCACTTAAAAAGAATTAGAGTTTATATTAGAATTAGAGCTGTAGCAGAAGAATAATAAAGAGCTTTACCTGAACAGTTTATAAGTGAATTTATTATGTTTCTAGAAAGTCCTAAGTTTTCTTTTACTATGCTGTGGACATTTACTGTGAATCCTGTTTGTAGCTTTGGAGCTGCTCTCCACAGACTGTTCCACGTCACTATGCTGTATAGTAAACACAAGCATAATAAGATGCTTATACGACAAGAGATAGATAGTGGGAGCAGTGGCAATAGAAGTGGTGAAGACTAGAAAAATACCTTGGAGAAAATTTCATAAGGAGATAGATGCATTATTCAGGCTCCATTCTCATTTCCCTTTTAATCTTGTGAACTGCACAAATTGCCTGGGTTTTAGAAAACAGTCTTAAATAAAGAAGGCTTAAGATGAGATTCACATTGTTTTCTACCTAACATCTACCTTTAGGAACAGTTCTTAGTTTAGGATGTTCCTAATATTTAATATTTTCTCAAAAATGGAGTGTTTGTAGAATTGCTTGAATCTAAGTGTTAAGACATCTTCATATTTCACCTCAATCTTTTGATTTCAAAATAAAAAGAAAACAATTCTTGGAACTATGGAGAAGTGACAAACAGTATCCCTGGATTGCTGTCACTCTTTCCAGTGAGATTATCCTGTTTTAAAGAAAAGCTTTTTTAAGAACTTGATAGCTTTGTTGCAGAGGAAGCATACCCTCGTCTACTTCATTGATGAAGCTAGGGCAACTCTGTTGGATAACGTACTGTGGACTTGCATGTAGACGGTGACTGATCATTCTTGAACATTGTGGTCTTTGCCAATCTGTCCATGCAGAGTTTGCTAAAGAAGTATGAAGTTTTGGAGAATGACTTTGAAATCCACGAGACCCGGGTACAAAATGTGTGCACTCAAGGAGAAGATATTCTTAGTAAGGTGAGTTCTGAGGATCCTATGGCCTTTGCTGAAAGTGATTGGTCCAATACAGGAACAGTGATTAAATTACCTATAGAAAATGATAATATAGAATTATATAAATATTCTTTTGAAAGAACATATCATTGTGTAGCTCCTAGATGGCCTAGAACTTGCTATGTAGATCAAGTTGGCCTCAAACCCACAAAGGTCTATCTGTCTGTCTGCCTCTGCCTCCCAAGTACTGGATTTGAAGACATGCTCAACCATGTTCATCTCATACCACAAAATTGTATTAACCTCTTCAAAGCAGAATTTAGTTGTTTTCCCCAACAACATGTGACCCACTCAAATGGCATTTTCTGAAAATTATTTTTAAGTTCTTATGTATTCTCTTTTCATTTTTCCATAAAAATACATTGTTAGCCTTTCTGCAAATCTTCATGAATCTTAAAACTACTTTTGATTTCAAAATAAAAAGAAAATTATTAGAGCTACATAGGAAGTTTAAGTTTTTATTGCAGTAATAAACACCATGACAAAAAGAAACTTGAGGAAGAAAGGGTTTATTTCCTTGTTTGCTTCTAGTTAAGAGCCTATCACTGAGGGAATTCTAGGCAGTAGCTCAAGCAGGGCAGAAACTTAGAGGCAGAAACTTTAATAAAGGGTATGGAGGAATGCTTCTTACTGGCTTGCTTCCCTTGACTTTCTTAGCCTGTTTCCTTATAACACACATGACTACCTGCCCAAGGGTACACTGCCCACAATGACATAGACTGTCCCATACCAATCATCAATCAACAAAATGCCCCCTCAGGCTTACCTACAGGACAGTCTGGATATGACATAGTCTCAATTCAAATTACCTCTTCCCAAATGACTCTATCTTGGGTCAAGCTGATGTAAAACGAGACAGTACAACTAGAGAGTACTCTAAGAGCCTTAAGTTCATTGTCTTCTAAGATTCTTGAGAAGCAGACCACACAAAAACCTCTTAATTTATAAATTTTTCTTTTGCTTGCATTATCTTTACAAAGCCTCATTGGTCTCTAAACAAAGATGGTTCTATGCCTTCCAGAAACTTCATAAATAAAATGACATTTGAGTAAAAAAATATGACATAATGAATGAAATGAAAATATTATTCTTGAACACATATAAGTAATAAAATAATCACAATATAGAGCATAGTAGTTAGTGATTTGGGATAGAAAAATTGAGTTTTTTACTGGTGCCAAGGAATCATGTTTCTAGCTCCTAAGCATGTTTATCTAACTCCCCCTCTCAAACTTGGCATCATAGGAAGAAACTCAAAACAAGGATATGATTTCTGCCAAGATGCAAGTTCTGAATGAAAAGATAGCTTCTCTGACCAAGGCAATGGCTGCTTGGAAGTCACAGCTGGATGATGAACATGCCTTCCAGCAGTTTAACTGGCAGGCTGACATGGTGGAATCATGGATAGGTATGAGATGACAGGGCTGCAATCCTTAATTCGAAGAATGCTATCTGAAGCATGATCTCTAGATTTTTCTCTTACCTCTGGAAATGAAGTAACTACTCATCTTTATTTCTTCTGTCATAAACCCAAAGAACACAGTTGTTATGGACTGGTAATTTCATATCTGATGTTGATAAAGGAAAATCCTCTACAAAGTATCTTAGGACACAAACTACAGTATATGTTGATTGGTTCATAATTCATGTTGTTTTCTATTTGCCTTCATTCTATGATTCAACTTTTTTTTTTTTTTTTTTTTTTTTGCAATTAGCAGTCTTAGTTTTATTCTGACAAAGGACAGAAAAGCAACCCATTTTTCCCCTGCTTGTGTATTTCAGAGTCATCTCTTCTGAGAATCAAGAAGCTTTCTCACTGACAACTACAGATAATCATCTAATATTCCCTCCTGATTTTCCTTGTTTTTCTAGGTGAGAAGGAAGCAAGTCTGAAGACCAAGAGCAATGGTGGCGACATCACTGACTTCCACACACTCCTGGCCAAATATGTGAGTAAAGGGTGCCATGTCAAATGGGGCCAGGGAGACCAATGTTTATAACTTAATTTGCATTCTCTCTCTTTCTGTCTCTACACACACACAGACACACACACACACACACACACACACACACACACACACACACACACACACACACACACACACTTCCAAACCCCTTCCCTGCTATTAGGTTGTCGCGCGCAACCTTGTCAGCAA
>PVIH01009165.1:0-84661 GCA_004025045.1 Sigmodon hispidus | reverse complement strand
CTATATGCATTTTCCATGCCCTCATGTCTGTCACCTCCTTCTAGTCTAGTTTTTTTCCCTACACATTTTCCCTTCAGTTTTTATGTAATTCATACATGTCTCATATGTACACATGCATCTTTGGAAAATGTATCATTCATAAACAAGGGAAAATATGCAATGTTTGTCTTTTTGATTTTGTCTTATTTTGCTTCATATAATCTTCAGTTACATCTGTTTTCCAAGAAACAACAAAATTTCATTCTTCTTTATGATGAAACAAAGCGTATTTATATTAATTATATTCTATAGCTTAGCTATTATGAAATGGTTATTTAAAAGAAAAAGTATGGATGTGTAAGTACTTGTGGTATATATCAACTTAGTGGTCCTTTACCAAAAAGTGGTAATAGTGAGGTCATGTGATAGTTATGCTTTTTGTTGTTTGTGTGTATGTGCATGTGTGTAATGTGTGAGTGAGTACAGGCATGACCTTGCAAATGCACTCATGTAGGGGCATCAAGGGACACACTTCAGGAGTTCATTCTTTCCTCCCACTAGGTGTGGCTAATCTTGATTGTCTACTTTATACACCTGGGAAAGAGGAAACCTCAGTTGAAGAGCTGCCTTGATCTGCTCAGCCTATGGGCATGTCTGTCAGACTCTTTCTAGGCTGATAATTTATGCAGGAGAGCTGAACCCATTGTAGACTGAGAACTACCCTTGGTCAACCTGGGTTACCTATATAAGAATGTGAGTCTGGAAGTAAGCAGTATTCTTCTGAGCTCTAACTGTTGGTTTTGCACGTGAGAAGACACACACACACACACACACACACACACACACACACACACACACTACCAGGCCCACATGAGAGATTCAAGAGATTTGCCAGGCAAGTACAGGAACAGAGAAGCAGAAGAGAGAAGAGACAGACTGCCACATGTCTTTTAAGAGAAAGGTTAGGCACGGATTTACTTAGCCACGCCTAGGAGTGATGCTTTCTGCCATGCCATGTCTGCTTCACTATGTGCCCACTACATGCCAGGAATTCTGATTTTACCCAGCACCATTTTGGGTTCACCATGTGGCATGCCAGGAATCCTTACACTAACTCTTGCCTTAGTTCCTATTTTGGTTCCTGTCTTGGTATCCTTCAATGATGGATTGTGACCTATAAACTAAATAAACTCTTTCCACTCCAGTTTGGCTTGGGTCAGTGTTCTATCCCAGCAACGAAGAGCTAACTAGGATACTCACTAAACCCTCTCACTGACCCTGTTTTCATTTGTTGTTTGTTTGTTTGTTTAAATTGCAGCCATTCTTACTTGACTGAGATGGAATCTCTATGTAGTTTAATTGTGTTTGTCTGATGCCCAAGGATATTATTTTCCTTTGTTTATTGACTATATGTACATCTTTGGAGAACTATCCATTCATTAGTGCATTTATTGACTGGGCTGTTTGACTTCTTTGATACTTAGTTTTTGGGTTCTTTGTATATCCTAAGTGTTAATCCTCCATTGCTTATGCACCAAACAAAGATGTACTTCCATTCTCTAGAATGTTTCTTCACTCATTTACTTCCTTTGCTATATGGGAGCCTTTTAATTTTATGTAAGCCCACTGTCAGTGTTTATGATTGCTTCCTGGCCTGTTGGCGTCCTTTGTAGAAAGTCCTTGCTTATGCCTATGTAAATGTTTCCTCCAACCGTTTCAGACTTTCCAGTCTTACATTAAAGCCTTAGATGCATTTTAAAGTTTTTGGTTTTCAGTACAAGGCAAAACAGTGGAGTCCAGCTTTATTCCTTTTCATGTGGCTATCCAGTTTCTCCATCAACATTTGTTAAATGGGCTGTTTTCTCCACTGCATTTTTTTTGAAAGTTTTATTAAAACTTAAGTGGTTGTAGTAGCTGTGAGGGTTTGATTCTTAGTCCTCTATTCTATTTCACTGATTGATGTGTCTGTTTTTGTGCCAGTACCATGCTGTTTCTGTTACTGTGGCTCTGTGATACTACATGAACCCTGGCATTGTGATGACTCCAACACTGTTCCTTTTGTTCAAGAGTGCTTTGGTTATTTGTGCTTCCATATGCATTTTAAGATCATTTCACTAGCTCTGGAGAGAATTTCCCTGTCATTTTGATAAGGGTAGTGTTGAAACTGTTGATTTCTTTTGGTACAGCCATTTTTTTCATGTTGTTTCTGCCAACCCATGAGTATATGAAGTCATTCTATCTATGGTCTAGTGTAAAAACATTTATTTATTACTGGGGGGCGGGGATCAGAGGATGGTTCTGTGGAGTTGATTCTTTTCCTTCATGTTTATGTGAGTTCTGGTCCCAGGGATGGAGCCTAAATGTTCAACCTAAGCAGGAAGTACCTTTACCCACTGAGATGTCTCTTCAGCCCTCTGATGTCCTTTCAGTTTCTTCCATGGGTGTTTTGAAAGGTTTTCTGTGGAAGTCTGTCATTCCCTTGGTTAAATTCATCCCTAAGGTTTTTGTTTGAGTATTGTTGTTTTTCCATTTGTTTGGTTTTTTGTTTTTTAATTTCATTGATATGTTTGTTTTTGTTAGACAGAAAAATCCTACTGATTTTTTTGTCCTGCTACTTTGCTGAAAGGGATACTTATTTCAAAGATATTTTTGGTTGATTTAATGTCTCCTATATATAGAATCATATCAACTTAAATTGGGATAACTTGACTTTTTCCATCCTACTTTTATCGCTTTTATTTCTTTTTCTTGTCTCATTGCTCTAGTTAAGACTGAGGTCTATATTGAGTAGAAGTGGAGAAAATGAACATCTTCATCTCATTTCTGCATTTAGAGGACACATTTCTGCTTTGCTTCATGTAGTTTATTATTGCTGTTGTATTGGATTCTGTAGCCTTTACTATGATGAGGTATATTCTTCTTAAGAAAGTTAGATTATTTATTTTATGTGTATGTAATGAGTCTTTCTCTGTCCTGCCTGTTAGCTTCCAAATAACCACATGAAGACTTCTTATTAATTATGAAAGCTCAGCCTTAGCTTAGGCTTGTTTCTAACTATCTCTTATAATTTAAATTAACCCATTTCTATCAATCTACATGTTGCCACATAGATTCTCTTCGTACTTGTCCTGTTTCCTCTGCTCTGGCTGGTGACTCTGCCTTGATTCCTCTCAGCCCTCTCTGTCCCAAGAAGTCCAACCTAACCTCTTCCTACCTAGCTATTGGCCATTCAGCCCTTTACTAAACCAGTCACAGTGACACATATTCACAGTGTAAAGGGATATTCCACAACATGTGTATGAATACTTTGCCTGCATTGTGCATGTATGTGCCACATGAGTGCCTGACGCTTATGGTGCTCAGAAGAGAGTGTTAGATGTCCTGGAACTAGAATTATGGATGGCCTGTGAGCCACCATGTGGTACTGGAAACTCAATTCAGGCCATCTAGAGCAACAAGTACTTTTAGCCATTGAGGAAACTCCTCAGGCTTCCCATCCTAGGGCTTTTTATTGTAATGACATATTAGATGTAACCAAAACCAAAAAGCAATTTTATTGCAACTACTAACATGACTGTATAATTTCTGTCCTTATATCTAAGTGATATATTTATTGATCTCCATATATTGAAGCATACTTGTATCCCTGAAAGTAAGTCAATTTAGTAATGATGAATGAACACTGTATTTTTTTAATTTAAATTTTATTTTATGTATATGAGTATTTTGTATGCATATATCTGTGTGCTCCATGTGTGCTTCATATGCCAGAGGCCAAAAGAGTGGCAGATCCCTTGGGTCTAGCATTACAGACGGTTGTAAGCAACCGTGTGGGCATTAAGCATTGAATATGGGTCCTCTGGAAGAGCAATCAGTGCTCTTCACAGCTGAACCATCTCTCTAGTTCCCTTTGAAAGATACTCTTAAAAGCAGTTTTCAAATATTTTATTTGTAATTACATTCGTCATGGAGATTGGCTCCTAATTGTCTTTTTTTTAAAGGTGTTTATCTAGTTTGGTACCTAGATACTAAGGGCTTTGTAAGATGAGATTGATGGCAGTCCTTTCCTTTCTAATTTATGGAATAATTTAAAGAGCAATAGAGTTAATGTTTGTTTGAAGGACTGGCAGAATTCAGTAGTGAATCTATTTGGTTAGACAGTTTTTTAGTTGGGAGACATTTCAATACTTTAATTGCTTGTTACAATCCTTTCAAGTTGCTTCCATCCTCTAGGTTTAAGTTTGGTAGGTCATATGTGTCAGGAAATTTATCCTGTTCTAGAAATTGTATTGGAGAATAGGTTTTAGATGTATTGTTGAATGATCCCCTGATAGGATATGTATTGATACAGTGTCTCCTCTTTCATTTCTGGTTTTACTAATCTCTCTTCTCTCTTTTTTTTGAATATTTGGCTAAAAGTGTACCACTTTTGCTTATCTTTAAAAAAAAAAACTTTTATCTCATTGATTTTTGTATTGGTACTTTTTTGTATTGTTCTTTTCATTTACATTTCACTAATATCTACTTGATTTTTATTGTCTTTTTTGATTGACTTAATTGAGGTTTGATGACAACATTGGAGCCCTAAAAAGAAGCAGGCCTTGCATAAACACCAGACCTTTACTCCCTCTCCCTTTCCAGGGTTCTCACTGTCAGTGCTTGCTATTGGCCAAACCAATCTAAAGTCAAAGGGTCAGAGAACTCAGCTGATGTTGTTCATATTTATCAGGATCCAGAGCCTAGGCAGCAAGAATAGGAACAAAGAAGAACATGGGGGAAGTCAGAGCAGTTCCAGAAGATCCAATGGTAGACCCAAGGTCATGACAGAGTAAGGCAGCGGATTCCTGAGGATGCACACAGAGGCATCATTGTCAGAGGTGTACAGATGTTCACACAGCACCTGTGTGACCCCCTGGCATCTCACTCACTTCATTCTGAGCCTGGGTTAATTACCAGGTGACTTGAGAACTGCTTCCAATGGAATTAAGAAAGGAAATAAATTACCTTAACCCATAGTTTGATTAAGTGTCTCTTTTGAGTTTCTCCCTCAATAACCACTAAGTATACTGGTCATACATGGAATAAATAACTAGTATGCACTCTGGATTTTGAATATGGTATTATATGTCTGATTCTAAACTTACATGTTCACATTTTAAAATTTCTGAAGTAAACAATTGTAATGTTGATGTTTTCTTAGGTTTAGTGAAAACCAGCATAATTACTTTAAAGATTCACTAACAAATTTTTCATGTTCCCAAAATAGCTAGCAAAACAACAGTGATCTTTATCTGTTTTCCACCAATATTCTACAAATGGATATGTAGAGAAAGGAAGAAATAATCTGAGCTCTCATAGGTATTTATCTTCAGGATGTGCATAGTATGTTGTTTAAAACATCAGTTCACAAGCATAAGTTGTTTAAGCTGTCATCATGCTCTTCTAGAGTGATCAGCTGAGAGAGCCTGAATGATGCATTAGCCATGAGCATCCACTTAACTCTCATTATTTCATTTCCTGCTAAATTGATGCTGATGCTGTTCCCATGCTGGGCATTTTCTGTGGTCATGGTGATAATGTGAGAAGCTGTTTTACATCATCTTCCTCCTCTCTTTCATCTTTTCTTTTCTTGTCTACTCTAACACAACTTTCTAATGGCATTCTCATCAGCTCTTGATTCAGTTTCTTGATTTTAAACCATTCTAGTATTAAAGTGCATTTTTCTTTTTATTATTATAATTATGAACAAAGAAGTCACACTTTCTATCCTTGTATATCCTTATTCAAGGTCTCTTCCCCCTCCCAACACATCAGTTCATTCTTTCTTCTCCACATCTCCCCATCCCCTCCCGGGGCAGGCGGCAGGCAATCCCATGGTCCCACTGTCCCAATATTGCTTAGATCAGCCTCCATTCCTGGCAGATCCAGTTTTCTCCCCCCAACCTCAAGACTGAGTCAGGTGTTCCACTAGGGGGAATGGGATCCAAGGAGTCAGTCCAGGGTGTTTCTGATCCCAAGCTGTTCAGTGGTTGTGGTTTGCAGCTTGGGCATGCTTTGCTTTTTTCTTGTTTGTTAGTTTGTTTAGAGTCCACTAATGAGTGAGTACATCCCCTGCTTTCTGGGTTTGTGATACCTTGCTCAGGAGGATATTCTCCAAATCCATCCATTTGCTTGCAAATTTTAGGATATCATTTTTTCTTACTGCTGAGTAGTACTCTATTGTGTAGATGTACCACAGTTTGTTAATCCCATTCTTCAGTTGAGGGACATCTAAGCTGTTTCTAGGTTCTTGCTATTACAAATAACTCTGCAATGAACATAGCTGAGCTAATGCCTTTGGAGTGTGAATGTACATCTTTAAGGTATACACCCAGAAGTGATATTGCTGGGTCCTTGGGGAGATTGATTCTCAGTTTTCTGAGAAACTGCCATACTGCATTCCAAAGTGGTTGCACAAGCTTACACTCCCACCAACAATGGAGGAGTGTTCCCCTTGCTCTACAACCTCTCCAGTATAGGCTGTCCTCTGTGTCTTTTATCTTAGCCAATCTAACAGGTGTCAGGTGGTATCTCAAAGTTGTTTTGATTTGCATTTCTCTGATGGCTAAAGATGATGAGCATAAAGTGCATTTTTCAATGTTATTCAAGCACTGAGCATGCATTCCTCAACGTTTTGAGTTTGAGCATTTAATTTCTCTTTAGCAAAGTCGAGAGTGAGCATGTACATGACATCAAGTTTAACAGCATCTTTGTTTAAACCAGAGGAAAATATTATTTTTTTGTTGATTTACTTTTTTTTTCTAGTGATTTACTTTAATCTCACTCAGCAAGATAAAAATTATTTTTTCTCTTTTGATGAGTCATGGCAGAAACAAATTCCTAATTTACCCATTATCTCTTCCTGTCAGTTTTCCTTTTAAAATTAAGAGATTGATTCAGTTTTAGCAAAAGTAAAGTTATATATTAAACTGTTTATAAATTAATTCTTCTGGAGCTTCAGAAAAAACTTTTTTATTTAATAAATGTGTGACATATGAACATATATATAATCTGAGTGGCAATTATTGATAACACCATGTGGTTTTATAAAGTGTTAACTAACTCAGGAAAATAAGTTTTTACTTACTGAGATTATAGATCACAATCTACTTCTAATTATGGACTTAAATACTCATTTTGACAGTTGTTATTCATCTCAATGCTGTATAATTTTAGTTTTAGTGATTCATTAGTGTTGGTGAAACAATCTTCTTTGGCTATTTCTTGTTTTAGATCCACATGGTTCATAATGTTGTAGAATCTGCAGGATGTTAGTGATGAATGGCCAGTAACTACAGACATATTGCCATGAAATTACCATACAGCTCAGTTGCAAGCACAGTGTAATGATGAACATAAAGAAATTACATTCTTCCTTTTTTTCCTCCTAATTACTAAAACACATGATGTTACAATAACTTCAGATTTTCTTCCCCAGATTTATATACTTTATACAACACATGAATAGTACCTAGTTGAGACCTTTCATGTTAGCTAGTACTAATCACAGTTTGTGTCTCCAGGTTCATTTTTTATCCTCTGCTCCTCTTATTCCAGTGCTCTGTGGGAGCATCTACCAATAACTGTCGTGACCTTGAAATTTTGTTTTCACATTCTTCTGACTCAATCATTTTTTCCCTCTGTGAACACAAACCCAAGAATTACTTCTGCCTAGTCTTTGCCTTTTAAGCCTGATTTCCAAAGAGACACAGAAAACTTCATGCTATGTTAAGGAAGGCTAGGCATTAGCACATAGAGAGGGTCATGATTTGTTGAAGATATCACTTTCTCAAAACCTGCCCTACAAATGGAAAAGCTGATTTGGGATGGAGGGTCCCAAACAAAGCACTAGAAATGAAATCATTTTACCTTTCATGTGTTCATCAGTCTTGAAAACATTGTTGCTTATCTTGAATTCTTTCTAGGGTATCACTGGACAAAAATATCTCCTGATTGTCTTTGGCTTTAATTGGACCAACTTTTCTCACATTATGCTTAGAGAACCTTTAATAGTCTCTAAATACTTGTTTAACCTATAAGACCCCTTTGTCAGAGTGCACTCTTGATTTCTGACAATAGCTTCTATACAGATACAGTCCTGGCACTGCAAAACCATGTAGCCATTCTAGCTCTCTCCCAGACACCCACAGCAGCTAGGAAACACCGAAGATCAGCACCACAAAGATGCTCTCAGCTCTTTCTCTAGGCCCATACTATGTAGCAAGCATGGTCTTGCTGGAGAGCTGGGATTAGCCCACAGCTCTGTCTGCTGTTCCCTATAGCTAGGAGTGGCTTGGGGAGAGGGAAATTGTCATCTAGTTCTATTTGCTTAACTGTGATAGCCACATGGTTTTCAGGTATTAGGATTTCACTTTCCCCCAAACACCCAATAGTCTAGGATTTATTTTCAACTGCTTTCTATTTCATACCAACACATAAAGCATGCTCCTATGACTACTTTATATTCAGTAATAAAATGTCTTTTCTCATATAACATGTTCAGCTTGACTTTGAGAAGACACCCCACCTGGTAACACACTGGAATTTAAACAAGCTAATCCACTTGAAAGGATGATTTTTCTGGGAAAGTGCATTTGGCTCTGATAAATCCCTAATTGCTCAGGCAGGGCCCCCACAGAGAAGCCTTAAGAAAGAAAGGCCAGCTGCCTCACTAAGCTACTACATCTGTCTTCCCAGCAAAGGGTGTCTGTGCACTTGGGGCTTAGGTCAAAATAAATTAGTCTGCAAAATCATTCTTAATCCAGTTTCTAACTGATCTTAGCTGTCGTTTGAAATTAGCTTACCCCTTGCAGAACTAAACACTCTGAACTTAAAGCTTTGCTAAACATGAAGGAAGCACAAGGTGTATTTATGTCTGTGACATGCACTTGTTTATTGAAGTTTACTTTTCAAAGGCCATAATATTTTTGGCATCTCATATACCTCTCAATGGTATTTCCAAATTGGCAGATGAGTTTAAATATTTGCCACATAGCACAGTTTTTCAGGCAGAACACATCTACTTTTCTCAGTCATCCTACCTCCAAAGTCTATCGCCAATAAGCCGCCAATAGAATCAGAAGTCTGCTTTAGGATGAAACACAGCTGACATCTCCTATGTCAGAGATTTCAAGACAGAAATCAGAGCTACAAAGACAGCCCCATCAACAGTTGGTACAAGCACAGCTCCAGCTTCCAAGCACTTTCTTGGCAGCCCTTCACTGGGCCCCATGTTGGCCATATCCACAAAGCCACCAGGCACAGGTGCCATCCAGATATCTATCGTGCTGAGAAAGAAACAGCCTCTTGTCTGGAGTCACACAATAAGTGCTAAGACAAGGTAGCCTTAAAGATTATGGTGAAAATGATGCATGGCTCTTGATAATGGTCATGGAGGATTTCCAGTAAACTCTATCAGCAGAGTATAAGAGACCAGACCCCCTTAGCTGGCTATCAGTTCTGTTTGATGGTGTTTTATGGAATCCATCCCAGCTCCATAATCTCTGGGGGGAAAACAGATTAATGTGAGTAACTCAGGACAGCAAGGCAGGAATGCTAAAAATAGTCCCTTGATCCATCCATGTTCAGCTTGATAACAGGACAAGCCCCAGGGTTGGAGAAGTATAACCTAGAACAGAGGGGCTCAATAGGTAGGTCCATGTCGAGAAGGCAATTCTGTTTTATGAAGCATCCTCAGGCTTGTACAGTCTGGGGTGAGGACCACAGTCACTACACATACTTTATGTCACACTGTGAAACATCCCTTGCTTCTTCATTTGCATATTTCTTCATGCTCCACATTCAGAGTCAGCACCACCACTGAGTCCAAATTTATGCTCTAAAATGAATCTTTGAGTAAGAGTGTCATCTTTGCCATCTACCCGGTGACTGACCAAGGGACTCACTGTGACCCACTATAGCAACGCCTCTGTTATAACTCATCATCTTTTGCTTCACAGTAGATAGGAACTGTGGCTTTTCTTGAATTCAGTCCCATACTGACATTGAGAAACTGTAACATGGCCCTGACCTGCATAGTGCATGTTAGTCCAGATCCAAGTGTTTCTTATTCATTGTGTATCTTCCCAGAAAATGTTCACTTATCTCCAAGGTTACCTAACAACCAATTTTCTGAGCTTCTTTCCTGATAGACCTTCCGAAGTCCTTTAGTTAGATGTCCAAACTGTCCTCCAATAATGAATTCCCGTCCAATGAAAAATACCAGTCGACGGCCTTGTGTTTGAAGAAGCCAAGAGCAGTTCCTGCTTCTGCACTTTATGGTTGGGCTGAGCCTTTGTTTCAGACAAGCAAAGTGCAGGAACCTGAAGGTGGGAGGTTCATTTCTCCTGAGTAGATAACCTGGAGATTTGACATGTTCCACTGCAGCAGAAATGCCCTGACCTGATGACCCTGGGCTTCAGTCACCTTTACAATTTGATGTCACATTGGGGAGACTCTCACATATGCTTTCCTGTCTTTAATTTAGGAGGGAAGCAACCCTTCCAGGTGTCCTAAGTAGAAATTCAGAGACATCTCCACATGAGTCTGTTGTGTGCCCCCTCAGCATCCCAGCATGCAACGCTAGACCTCTGAAAGGTATCCCCTCTTCACCTGTGTCTTAAATTATATTATATCCTAATGAATTCTTGTCTAAACCACTGATGCTGTTCAGTAAATGACCTGTATGACTTGCATTTCCAGAAGTCTTGCTAATACAACACATACTTCCAGTGATCTTTTTAATATGCCTTCCTAAGTCTTTAGAATTCAGCCTGCAGACACTTTGTAGTGTCATAAAAGCAACCCTGCTTGCAGTCTAGCTGTTCACCACATTTCAACCTTCTTTATACTGCTGTGCTTTGCTTCCCCTGTGCCTGAAGTCCTCTATCTTAGCCTCTTCTCTTTTGCTATAAACCTCATCCTCACTTTTCAGTACACAGTTCCTCTTACAAGCATACTTTCTCCCACAATCCTCTCTGCCAAGCTCTGTACATGTCCCCATTGCTCATGTATGATGATCCCCACTCCACACTGTACTTCTTTGTCTTGCAGCATCTCTCCTCCAACAGATCTTGGACCATAAATGGCAGAAATCCTATTATTGTCCTTTATATCTTAGCATCTGACATTTATAGAAAAAAAAATCCACCCTTGGTTTTAACCTAAGCTGTATTTATTGCTTGATTGAAAGTACATCAATTACTCCCTAATAAGGATAACATAACTAATATTCTGTGACTGTTTCTTGGGTGACAGCTAGTGTTTTGTATACTTTTTATATATAACTATTTCCTCCTTGTTGAACTACTTAGTTTTTATTGTGAATTTGACACAACCAAGGGTTGAACAGAAAGAGGAAGCCCCATTTGAAGAAATGCCTAGATAAACTGGCCTACAGCTGTGTGTTTTGAAAATTGTCTTGATTATGTGGAAAGGAAGCATAGGTCCACCATAGGCAGTGCCAACCCTAGGCAGGTGATCCTGGGTTGCATAAGAAAGCAGACTGAGCATGAACTGAGGAGAACAAGCCAGTAAGCAGGCTTCCTCCATGATTTTTGCTCCAGGTTCCTGCTTTGGTTTTTCTCAATGGTGGATTATAACCGGAAAGTGGAAGCCAAAGAAACCCTTTCCTCCCCAAGTGGCTTTTAGCTATGGTGTTTATCACAACAGCAGAAAGCAACCTAGAATACTTCTAATGACCTGTAAAACAGACCTGTACTTATTGGCATTTACAGCTGGTTTAAAAAAGTTACACAACTATTTGAGTGACCAGGGAGGTAGCTTTATGGGAGAAGGTACTTGACACACAAGCCTGATGGCCTCGGTTTGATTCTGAAAATCCATGTTAACTTGGAGAGAAAGAACACCTCCACAGAGTTGCCCTATGACCTCTGCATATGTGTTGTGGCACATTTACCCCCCCACACACACACACACACATATAAGCAACATACTAATAAACAAAATTTTAAAACTTACAAAGTTGCAAGTGCAATAAATGACAGAGGTCAGATTTGAAACCCATGGCTCAAACTCTTTACTATAGTGTTATATTGAAATTAAAAAGGAAAAAGGATTATCTGGCTTCTTCCACTTAACTTTGGTTTATTTTCTTATTTCTCCCCAAAAAGGTTTAAATATTTTACTTATTAAATTGGATTAATTTTGATCATACATACTACAATAATATTGAATCAAATAATGTGGGGAGCAGTGAGGTGCCCTGGCAGATTGTAGTCCTCATGTAGTGCCCTCATACCCATACAAGAGTCCCGAAGCATTAGCAGGTGTCTCTCACATTGCTCTACTATCAAGCTGTATTTATGTGTCCAAGATTCTGTCCCTCTTCTTTTATTGAAAATGTCCCTGTTATACTGTACCATCAAATGCCACTCTCAGAGGAAATGGTTTCTCCTCCTTCACTGTGCAGCTCATCTGCAGGCAGCTCAAAAGAATCAAAGGGGCTTGTAGGACCATTGGAATCCACATAATGAAACTAAGGTCTAGTAATATTTCACTGCCTTTCCAGAGCTGCTAAGTGATAAGAATCAGAAGAGAATCTGTCAGCTTTAATGGGAAAAGTGAACCTTTTGTTAGTTGTACCCATTGCTTTCCTGCTAAGAAAAACCCAACTTTGAAGCATTCATTTGGCTATGGTTGGGTATGGGAACATCCAGAGATTTTATTATGTCTAATAAAATCCACCAAAGAATGGAGGCTGCATTATGGTCCACAAGAGATGCATTTTACTCTGAAAATGGAGCTGGATGCTCACTGTAAATGAGGAACCCAGAGTGAGATGTTCCAGAGCACAGCTGGGAATATGGGCAAAGCTCACTTTCATTTCCATTTGAATACCATAGAGGCAGCACTATGCTTGCTTCAAATTAAAAGGTACATCAAGAATGCAAAATGTCATATAAAATTTTTACCATACTTTTTCGTTGCTCTTTAATGCTTTACAGCAAGCTCTTTGTCTCTCTATTTTTAGATATAGCCTTGGCCTTCTATGATGTGCACACATCCACTGTTGGCCTCCATTTTCTAAGACTATCTGTGCCCTGGCTCTTCAACTGCCTCCTGCACCATTTCTTTATAATCTAGTGTTTTCTTTTCCTTTTTAGTGTTTCCATTTCTCCTTTGTTTTCTCCTGATCAGCTATTTCCTCTTCCTTCCCTTTCTCTTTATCTATCCTCATCTCTTACTCTATCAATAAATTATATACATGTATATATAATTTATATATGTACATATATTCCCAATTGAAAAATGTGGGTAGAATTGATACCCTGGAGTCCCACTGTGCACTGTCGTATGGCTCAATGTGGCTGTTGCTATAAATTCTAGGATGCCTCAAGCCTCATTGTAGAACCTAAGAATTGGTCTGGAGATACTGGTGAGCAATGAGCATAGCAATGCTGAACTCTGGTGCTACTGACAGAAGATACTTATAATAATAAAAACTTATATCAATAGTAGTTGATAAGGTTTAAGAGCTTTCTATGCAATAGGTTCTGAGGAAACACTCCTTACAATCACTGAGTGAAGTTGTATTATAGTATTTCTCTCTTTGTACTAGTGAGAAAACTGAATAGAAACTTGTATGGTCCAAGCCATACAAGCTGAGAGGTATATTCATCTTTCCAGCCCAGGCATTCGGGCTTCAGACCACCCCTCTTAACAGCTGAGTTCCATCAATATCTCAACAGTTGAAGAGTGACCCTGAAGTCACTGAGCTCCAATGAGATCTGGAAAATTATATGGAACAACAGCTTGTCCTGCAGTGCCACCTCAGTGTAGCCCCAAACGGGTGAACAGAGGATAAACCAGGGTCACCATATACAAAGAAGGTGATCTCAAGTGCAAGTAGGAGCTCCAGCTTGGGGAGTTCTTCCCAAAGAGGGTGAAACTTTGAGGAGAGGACCTGAAACCTATGAAGGCCTCATGGCAGGAGAGCCATGTTGATTAGATGGCAGAAAAAGAAGGGCAATGTTTAAAAACTCAGGAAAGAAAGTGGGACATTGCAGGCGCCCAGTGGCAGCCCGTGTGGCCCAAACAACAACCCTGGAGACTGGAGAAAAGAAGTCAGGACATGAGAAAGGCGTAGATGAAGCAGGACACAATTAGAGCTCAGGGGTAATATTAGGTGCCGGTTTAGAAATGTAGTCCAGTGAACAAGCAGACATGAGGCACTAGTTCAGACTGGCAGAAGGGAAACCCGACTGTGAGAGAGGTCTCAAGGAGTCTTTAGTATGTATTATCACTTGAGCAGGTTGAACTTCATGCCATAAGCCCTGGATTTCACTTAGGGAGCTGCTGTGTACACATGCAGCATCACAAGCTAGGGTGACATCATGTCTAGTTTCTACAATCTTTCCCAAACCCATAGGGAATGCATAAAAGTGAGTGGGTGCAAGGTTATCAGAAAAAAAAATGTGTCTTTCACATTCAGGTTAGCTTCCTTGAATAGAAGAGTGAGTGATACAGCCATAGCCAGAATGTTTGCATAGCCCTAGGGATGTTGTATGAGTGTGCCATGCACTTCAATATTCTCTATTGCATACAACAATCATGAAAAACACAAAAAACCACCCTTAGAGGAAATTTGGGGGTTAAGCTGAGGGCCTATGTGCTGAGGTAAGATCAATTGAGTATTTCTGTAAACCTTTCTACAATGTTTGAAATTTGTTTGTATATAATCAACCTAAAAATAAAAATGTGTTCAATTTAATCATCAAGCCATTAGTTCAACTAAATAAAAAGTAGTGCCATGTTGGAGGACATGACATGGAAAAAATATGCTGACATATTGTTGCAGCCAGGAAATCAAGGAAGTCTAATTGGAAGATTAAAAAAAAAAATAGTATTCAGGGAACACTTAATATGATCATAAAGAGGTTCACACACCTCTCAGAAATCATTATAAAGTGGCAAGCATTAGGTTTTATGGGACCAAAGGTGATGTTGAGCCCTCAGTTAAGACGAAAACACCCTAGGACCCTATGTTTAAGGAGGCAGGAAGCCAAACAATATATTTTAGCAAGATTTATTTATTTATATATTTTTTAGATCCAAGAATTTCCTAAGTCTCAAATGAGTGGTGTTTTTTAATGTTGTCCCTTCATGGCACTTAACTACCATATCTTTTTCTAAATTTTATTTTCACTAAACCTTCCAAACTAAATAAATGCATGTGGGGCCACTTCTGTTTGCTCCTCTAGTGCTCACCCATGCTGTCCCGGGAAAATGACTCTGAAGGGTTGCCTTCTGTTTTCCTTCAAACCACTTCAGACACCCATTCTGCCTTAGGCCAAGACATGCAGCAGCCTAGCCGGAAACAGATCTCCTCATGCCCCGGAAATGGGCTGAGGTGGGGAGGTGTGATGTTTTGTTCCCAGCCTGGGCTCAGAGGAAGTTAAAGCCCTTAATGGCCTGCCATCCTTCCTCAATTCCATCTGGCTGCCTGAATAATTAGGATTAGAACTGTCTGCTTTGATTGCTGCTGGGGAGAAATGCTTAAATTCTGGTGAGACACCTCAATGCTGCCTCTTTAATAGCTGGGTTTCTTAGGAAATTCCATTTCTGTTCTTTTCAATGTTTCAAGTAAAACACTAGGGGAAAAAAAGGTCTCAAAGTGGCACAGTAATGGATGCTTGGGGATCTCAGTCCAATCCACAGCCCACCCGGGTGCCCAGCAACCAAGTGGGACCACTGCTGTTGAAATGAAGCATCGAAGGAACTCGATGCATGAGTAGATAAGGCTCAGCTCCACCAATCCAGCGTGAGGGTATCCTAGTCCCAGAGCAAAGGGCAGCCGGACCTCTACACATGGGACTTCTGTGGTCACGCCCCCTGGTCACAGCCTGCGCTGGCCTTGGGAGGAGGGCTCTCACTTTAATACCTTCTCCTGTCACCCCTCCCTCCCTGCTTCCTCCCTTTCTCCCTCTTAACTTTCCTACTCTTCCCCTTCCACCCTGTGTGCCCGTTACTTCTTAAATGAAATCGTTAAAATACTTTTTCCTACTCTACCAGGGAGCATCAAATGTTAATCCACTGCGAGCACAATCCAGCCTGAGTGCCACAGACTGAGACAATAAAGACCTGTTCCCTTTGGTTGCTCAAGCGGAGGAATCTGTGTCCAGGGGGTTCTGGTGTGCAGGAATCTATATTTTAAGTAGGCCTCGTCTCCATTGTGGCTGCTGTCGTTTGTTTATCCAGCTCAGGGCTCTGAGGACAATTTCTCCCAGCCAGATGTGTAGAGGATGACAGAAGAGATATTTGAGAGAGGTAGAGATTGAAGCAAAGACAAAAACATCTGCTAAAGGCAGCTTTGCAGGGACTCAGCTGGAACCTGACCTCAGCACTTCCTCCCACACTCCCAGCCCACCCCAAGCCAAGGGGCTCTCTCTGTGGGAGAGGAAATGGAATCCTCAGTGCCCCTCACTTGCTCTGGCTCTTCCAGAACCTGGGAAGAACCTCAGCACTGTGTTCCCAGGGTCTGTGCTTCTGCAAGATTTGGGAGAGCAGAATGTTTTCAACACAACCTGGCTGTTTGTGTCCTCTAGAGTGCCCCATTTGCCCTCATGCTTCTCTAATCAGAAGGTTATGGGCATTTGGGGATCCAACCTAGGAGCCCCTGAGGTGGGCATGTATTTCATTTGCAGTAAGTGGGATACGTTTATACTAGCCTTGGTGATTTCTGTGTGTACAAGTCAGGGATGGTCAATCCTAGGGTAGGAAAAGCATGTAGAAACTGAACATAAAGAGTGCATTAAATGTGGACATAGCCTTTGGCATCTGGAAGCCAAGACCTGTGGGTACTGGGGTGGGGAACAAAGTATGAGATACACAAAGCCAGAAGCAATTCTGGCAAATGAAAACTCAGTTTTCGTTGATGCCTGTCAAAATGAAATTTCTGAAAGGAGGCCTGTGTAGAGATCAGTACGCTGCACATTGTTTATGGAAATTGCATGAAATGAAATTTATCAGGAATCTCAAATTTGGCAGATTAGCGTAACAGTGCTGCATGGAACAAGCCAGTATGGGAAAAGAAGCAGGCCTTGGTTCCTCTGGGCTATTAAGAATTTCAGTATAGCTGGGGAGGATTCACTTTCTTTCCAGCCTCACTAATATAAGATCATTACCAGATAAAGGAAATTTCAAAGTATGTAAGCAATTTTAAAGAGGAAAGGGTGATTTTAGAGGTTTGCAGTTAATTAAAACTGAGGGGAGGTATTATTGTTATTGTTATTATTATTATTATTATTATTATTATTATTATGTGATACTAGTTGCATTTACTAGCTTTACAAAACTTTTGTGATACCTCCTTTTCTAAAGAGTCTTTTTAGAGCATTCCATAGTGGTGTTTTATATTATTTCCTTAAAGAACACTACCCCCCCAAACTGTGTAAGTTTCAGGCCCCACAATCTAGACCCTCCCTGTAAACAGTCCCCACAAATCTAGACAAGGCTTGATTATCTCTGCATTAGAAAACCCTGCTCCAGGCTAGGGACCCATGATTCTGGAAGATTTTGTCCAGCAAATTCCATTGGGTAGCCCTGGTTTTTAGGCCACAGAGGTGTTTCTTGTGCTGTCTCCTATCCCAAGTTCTCAGGGCCTTACTCCTGACTGGAAGACAATAGCAGTGAACTGTTATTAACACTCATTCACCCCCTACCTCCCTCCCCCACCCCCACCCCTGCAATGCTGAGGCCAGCTATGCAGAGTCTCACCAGAATCAGTTCATTTTGGATTTTGTATCTATGGAGGTTGGAAGGTTTTCTGAAAAGCCTTCGCTCACATTTACGTAGTATTTAGGTCAGCTGATGATTTCACTGATGATGCTCTAGATCTTGTCTCCTCAGCAACAGGGCACTTACGGTTATCTGTTCTTTTTGTTTTTGTTTTGTGTTTTGTTTTTTAACAGAGTTGGTGTGGACCTGGATGAAAGTCTGAAGGAAGAGCCCTCCTCCCAGCAGGCAAGTTGCTTAAGTCATAACACATGGTCTGGTCTGTGGACTGGTCCATGCTTATAGAGCACATAGTGAGAGTAGCGATTTCTAAAATGAGCTGCCTCTGCATAGGACTTAAGGGTGTGGATTTATGAATGTTCAACTTGTGAATGCTCAAAACCAATTCACTAAAGCCTATTGTGATGTCAGGAGTCCTGAAAACACAGACTAGGATCCAGACTAGGGCTTTAAGAATAGGACACCCCAGGATTCACATCCTGCCCAGCAGCTAGTGCCTCAGATTCAGGGAGCTCACTCAAAATGTATTCAGCATACAACAGATGGACCTGTTTCTTCTGAATGGCTTCTCATTCATCAGAGCTGGGTGTTCAGAAATAGTGAAGCAGGCAAGAGACAGAGAAATAATTTAGGTGATCCATTCCTGACCTAACTGAACAACCATCCTTGGAGAAAATTACTTAGAACAATGTGCTAATCCCTGAGAAGAGGAACATTATTCTTCAAACCCTAGTTTTGAATCTGCCATCAAGGTAGAATCTGCCATTGGTGGATATTGCCTTAGTCATTTCTAACTAGATCACTCACTTTAGAACAAAAGAACAAATGTGTGGGAATGTTCCACATTTGCTATAGTTAGGAGTCTGCAGACAGGATCACAATAATGTGGTAAATCTATGGCTTTGTTTGATAAACTGTGTTTTGATCGTGTTTGGATTTGAGGATAATCCCTGCTTTGATTTCTTGGGTCCCCTCTCTTACCATCAATATAGCACAGCTGGCTGCCCATGGGCAGGAGGCCATTTCTCTGCTTCAGACATCAAAAGAAAGAAGAGCCCCTATTTTGCAGAGAAGGCTGAAGAATGGAGTTCATGATGAACATGACTCTTAATGTACTTTGAACTTGGTTGTCATGTGTGTCCCAGCACCATATGGTGCACTTTTCACAGACAGTTGCCCCAGAAGCCACCTTAGTGCGGGGATAGAGCACAGCATGGCTGCCTAGAGTATTAGGATTAGGGCCAGCTTGATGACCTTAGAGACAGAATCAAAGCCATCACCTGGGCTGTAATGAGTAGTGGGGAAGGTCTGGCTGTGGCTGAGTTTTCAAAAGCATTTTCATCTACCATAGGTCAAATAATCTATTCTCTGACCTTAAAGCAAAACCTTTTTCTAAATTCTATCCTTTTCATGTACCTTTTTCTTTAGAAGACAGAATGAGAAAATTCATCAAAGAAAATTCTTTGTCTTCCTCTAATGGCCTAAAATTCTATAATCACATATAATTATTGGTAAAATTCCCTACTATCCTCACTCCTTTTTAAAGTTTCTACATATTCTAACTTATTCATACAACATTTTAAAATAAAGTTCAACATTGTTAATTCAGCAATGACTCTTACCTGGAGATATTACCATAATGAAAGGTATTTTTTAGTTGTTTCAGAAATAGGATTGTGCTACATAGAAAGTGAACATTATGTGACTTTTGGGTCTTGGAAAAGCTTTCACATCTTGGAGTTTCAGCTTCTCTGTCTGTACAAAGTGAATGATAATGCTGTTTACCTCAGCAGGCTGCATGAAAATCACAGTCTTAGGGCTGGGGAGATGACTCCGTGGGTAAAGTATTTGCTGTGTAGGCAGGAGGCCCTGAGTTCGGATCTCCAGCACCCATATAAAAGCTAGACATGGGCGCACACAGCTGTAATCACAGGCTGCTTCTGGGGTTCCTTGGCTGGTGAGCCCAGCTGAAACAGTGAGCTCTGGGTTCAGTGAAAGCTGGGGCTCAAAACATAAAAAAACCAAAAGCCACAGAGGAAGACACCCAACATCAGCTTCTGGCCTCCACATGCACATAATACAAGCAAGCAAGTACACACACACACACACAAATGTATGCACACAGACACACACTACAAACCAATCTCATCTTGTAAAAGATTTTAGACAGTTAAGACTATTACATATAATTAAACAATTATATGTTTTAGATTTCAGTAGACTAGGAATAATCAGGATAGAAGTAGATAAAGAGAAGCCGAGTAATCAGGTCACAAGGCCTACATCCTTGCTGTGTTCCAACTGCAAATGAATTTTCTGTCACACAGAGGGCAGAAAAAAGAAATGGTCAGTCACATATGAAATCCTTCTCTTTAGGGGACAAAAAGCATTGTCTGGTGGTGCAAAGCCACATATCTTCCCAGAGCTTCCTGTAAAGGCCAAGAAGGGACTCTCTTCATGTTAAGCAATTCCCATTTTAAATGATATGCTTCCTGGGGAGCTTATTGGAGCTTCTTGTGGACATTCTGTTTCACTACATTCTTCTCATTTATTTGTTTTTGTTTTTTCAAGACAAGGTTTCATTGTGTTGTATAGCCCTGGCTGTTCTGGAACTCACTTTGTAGACCAAGCTGGCCTTGAACTCATAAAGATCCACTTGCCTCTGCTCTTGAGTGCTGGGATCAAAGGCATGCACCTCCACAAAGCTAGCAAATAACAAAACCTTTTTCAGAAAGAGATTGGAGTCATTGTTCTCTTAGTATGAAATACTGGAAAAAATGGACTCCAACCAGAAGTGACTGGCCACGGGATTCAAGTAGGTGCCATTCAACGTGGGCAAAGTGTTTGATAATTTCCAAACCTGTGAAGATGCTCTCTGCTCCCCTTTTTGCCTGGCAGTGCCTTTCTTTTCATCAAAGTCTCTATTGATCCCAAGCCTGTCTGATCTTTAGCAAGACTATGTTCCTACTTGCTTTGCATTTACAAAACTATGTTTATATTAACAAGCTTAATAAATAGGATAATTCCAGCACTGACCAATTCTAACAGCAGTTCTTAACCAAAAGCTAAAACTATTTAAAGTACTTACAGCCATTACTGACTGTACAGTCTCAAAATCAATACTAAGTATATATAATTAGATGAGGCTGCTTATAAATGAATTTTTACCTTCTGAGCTTGTAGAGAATCCCTTTGGGATGTGAACTTGAAAGGTAACTCCCTTCTTTGCAATGCATATTATCCTTGGGTCTTATTATCGCAGGCTGGGAAGCTTTGGAAACCATGCTCCAATGCAGCCATTAAACAACTGTGCAGCTTTGAGAAACAGAAGCTACTGTGTGTGGTTCAGAAGCTTGGAAAGCAAATAGTACTTCCTTCTCCCAATCCCCAGAAAGTTTTTCTTGTAATTGTGTTCCTCTTCTTGGAAGCATGCCCTTTTTGACTTAGGTAAAATCTCTGGAGTACCACTCCTGCCTTTGATGGAAATTTCCAACACTTAAGATAGGATGCAATAGAGCTTCCTTTTCCCTTTCCATCATTTTGTCATCATATCCCTATTGAATGCTGGCCATGGTTTTTAATACTGTTCTGAGTATATTATATAATATATTACACCAGTTTCAAAGATAACCTTGAACAGGTACTATATCATGCCATCTACAAACAAGGAAACTGTACACACAGAAGTTAGATAGCATGACCAAAGGCACAGAGTAAGAAGAGGTGGGATTTGAACCCAGGTAATTTGGTTCCAGAACGTCTCATTTTTACCAGATACGCATACGTTCATGCAAGTAATCACAGACCCCACTGCTGTTAAATACTAAGCTCCTGTGAGGAGAGTTCAGCTATTACTATTTTGAGGTCTTTTCCCACAAAGAACTTCTGTTCCAAGGAAAGACACCTCTCAGAAAAAGGTAGCACGTAAAGGCTGTAAGTTCAGAGAAAGATAATAAAGTGGGTGAGGAGGTAGAAAATGGTGGAGAGGTCACTGGTCCTTTAGGACGGGCCTATAAAAGTAGCATTTGATAGACAGCTGAAGCATGTACAAAGTCAAACAAGTAGAAATGAAGGTAGTGGTCCAGTCATCAGGCATAGCAAGAATGCAAACTCTGAGTCAGTGGGCTGCTGTGAGCCCAGGCTGAGCAGTGTGCAGGCCAGTGTGGCTGCAATGAGTGAACAAGGCCAAAGTGATGAGATGAGGAGGCGTGATGAACAGGGTAAGTAACTGAGCTGCAGTGGCGAGTTTGCTCATACTCTGCATATGATGGACACACTCCACAGTTTCTCAAGCTTATAACATTTCCATTTCTCCTCACCCGACTCTGTCAGCTATTATGATAAGTTTATTTTCATTATTACTAGCATAATTTTATTTTTTACACAGAGCCCATCTCTCCAGGGTTTCTCTTAATATTAGCTTGTACTTTTCCAGTAGATCCCTTTCCTGAGAGTCTGGTTTTGATGTGCATTCTGTGTGGGTATAACCTTGGTTCTGATTGCTGTGGCTCCAGACAGTCAAAGCCCAGCCACAAAAGTTCCCAAGAAGAGCAGAAGGACACCCACAATAACTGAGCAACAGGGATTTAAGGGATAATACTTCTTCCCCAGAAAGACTCATGCTAAGCACAGACACAAAGAAACGCCTGTCAAATATGAAGGGCTCAAATACAGTGAACAAACACTTGTCTGCCAAGTCTCAGAAAGCAGTAACCTTGAATACCTTTGAAACTTGCAATCACTGGTACAGAACAGATAAATTTATTTCTCTGCACAAATGGCATGTCTTATGGTGGGTCATCTAGACATACAGGGCTCAGAAACATAGGTAAGTTCATCATGGGGAGAGACTCATGAGCAAAAGGTAGGGTCATCTGGTTTACTACATAAGACTTCACCTTTCCATTGTCTATATCTTCAGATATTCCTAATAAAATGATAAGAGCAGAGCAATGAATGTCACCTAAAGCTATCACACTTAGCCAGGAACATAATCCTGAAACCACTTGGTTCCTTGAGCCTGTACAGTCAACATTGGTTTCATGGGATGTAAGTTCTACACAACACCCAACAAGTGTTTCAGGAATAGAATATAGACTCAGAAATTGATATAGCCCAGACGAAACTTATTAATATCACATTGTAGCTAAAACTGCCTTGATAAAATTAAGATGAGCACCCTAAGCAAATTCCTTGTTTTCCCTTAGTTAACACTGGAATTTTTGTTTATTATACTTAACTATGTCATATGCACCCAAAAGTGTAGACCTCATTAACATTTTTACAAGGAGGGCCAACATCCACATATTTTCTTTCCTTAGCAGCAGATTCTTTAATTTCATGCTCTAGAAAGCAGGAATAATAATGAGGAAGCAGAGGGTGATGGTAGGTACAATTTAAGGAACAATCATTTTTTACACATTTTATACACAAAATTTAAGTCATCTTTAATTTTTACTTTGACCAATCAGGATAGCTATAGCCCTATATATCATAGTATTATAGCCTTATGTTAAAGTGATGAGATGAAAGTTTTAAAAAGGAACCTTCCCCAAGACAACCAACCTGATGTGTTGAGCCAGGACTGAAAGCCAACCCACTCCATCCTGGCAGACCTCCATGGGTACTTATCTAGCTGTGTACAGTCTCCGAGCGACATTGAAGGGACACTTCTCCCATCCACTCTAGCTTCTCATTTCTATCCAGAATGTAAGCAGATTCTCATTTCAAGGGCCTGGTGTATAGTCCTCATCCTTGACTTGATTATCTCAACATCAATTCCTTCCCTCCCCCATGCCCACTAAGCTGAAAGCCTCGTTCCTTTGCCTAGGAAGTCCTCCCGATGGTATGTCAGCCTTCAGTAACAGTGGAGCAGGCTCTATGCCCTCCGCCCATTATTTTCTGCTTCTTAATTCTTTTTTGCAAGGGCTGCCTGTCTAAATCTCTTGTTCCTGTGAAGGTATAAAGGAAGAACATTCCAGACAGGACAAAATCCCAGAGGAAAGAACATTCACAGTCTATGTGATAAGTAGTAATGAGGCTGGTACAGGTGTAATAGCCACAGGGAACATTAGATACTATGCATCTGGAGCCAGCTTGTGTGGTTATGTGCCACCAGATTAATGCTAGGTAAAACACTCAAAATCTACGAGGTGTGCAACAGGAGTCCTGCTGTTATGTGCTACCTTGGACACACCATTCTGCTGGCAAAGACAGAGGTCAAGAATGTAAAATAAAGCATGCAATGTTTCTTAGCACTAGCCTCAGTTCTGATATCCTGGCACTGCTTGTTATAGTCTATTCATCAGAGAGAGTTTGAAGAACATCCTAGAAAGTAGGAAGATAAATAGGCAGCTCTTCTTTGGTGGAAAGTACTGCCAGGTTTCATTGGAAAGCCAGTGACACAGGAGAGTTGGGAAATTGAGATCTCTAATATTATTGATTTGCCATTTAGGCTATGATAAAGAGTTTCAATTTTATAATAGATAAAATTTAAGTCTTTTGAACATAGTTGGATTTATTTTATAGCTATGATTGGTCCATCTTGGTAAACATTCCATTTGGAAAAGATGTGTCTCCTAGTAACTGTTTTAATAGCACACCCAACAACTACAGGATATAGTTGGTATAATATAAAAAAGTGTCAGTTGTTGTGGGAGAGGAGGTAGGTCAGTTGTTGAAGCTCATGCCGAAAGGCATGGATTCAGTCTATGGTACTACACAAGCTTGGAATTGATGTTACATGCTTGTAATTCTAACACCTAAGGGATGGTGGCAGGTAGATTAGAAATTCAGACATCCTTGACTACATGGCATGAGAGCCTCTCTCAAAATAAAAGACTGGGTAGGGCAATGTCTCAGTTGGTAAGGTGCTTGCTGAGAATACAAGAGTGCCTGTTTCAGATCTCCAGTGCCCACGTAAAAAGCCAGTGCACAGGGAAATAGTAACAGGTGGATCATTGTCATCAGCCAGCCAGCTTAGATGAATCAATAAACTCCAGGTTCAGTGAGAGACCCTGTCTTAAAAAATAAGGTAGGGAGTTAAAAAGTCATCAACTTCTGTTTTTCATGCATATATGTATGCATAACCACATGCACATGTTCCCATACTCACACAAATATATATATGCATCATACACATTCATACAAAATGTCAACTATGTCAGATGTAAGCTTACTGTTTAACCATTTACTGATGCTATCTCACCCCACTGGAGGATTGCTTGCTTCTCTTCATAGTTTGGCCAATACTGCCTCATGTACTTCACAAATTTCTGTGAATATAGAATTCAGTTTCTTTTAACACATTGAAAATTGTGTTCTTCTACCTTCAACCTTTATTATTTTTGATGAAACATTAGTAGAATTTATTTAGCTGAACATAATTTGATCTGTTTTAATCTCATTTCTCATCTTCAGTTTTAGAAGTTTGACTATGGTTTATTGTTCTTTAAATTTATTCTATCTAATTCAGATTCACTGAGTTTCTTAGATTTCCATGTAGATGGTTTGAGTCAAATTTATAAAATTCAACTGTTGTCTTCTCAAGCATACTGTTTTCTGTCTTTCCTGTTTCCTTCATGCATTCCAGTCATAGAGTTGTTAAGCCACTTTATACATTTTCTTTATGTTATTTGGACACTTTCCTATCGCTGTGTTCTACATATTAGGTTTTTAAATTTATCTTTTTCAGGTTCACTACCAGTTTATTTATTCACCTGATCTAGTCAGCTTTACATCAATATAGTTGATTATTCTTTCTAGATATTACATGCCTTTATTCTGCAATCTCCCTTTTTTTCTTTCTTTCTTTCTTTCTTCCTTCTTTCCTTCTTTTCTTTCTTTCAGAGCTCACATTTCTCTTCAAAGGTTGCCATTCTGTACTTCAATGTATTTAAATTCTCCAACATGTTTTTATAGCTGTTTTAAAGCCTTTGCCTATTAGATTCTAATGCCTGAGTTATTCCAAGGTCTGTTTCTATCGATTGCCACTTTAGATGTTTCATTTTTGTTGCTATTTTATCTGATGCCTACCCTGTTATTCTCTGCTGTCTATTACCCAATTATTGAGTCCTATTATATCGGTGATACCAGCTACATAGCTAACTATTTCATATTCTAAAACTGATTTTGAAATTATTGTATAGGAAAAGGAACATTGTTTTCAGATGCATGCAGAACTCTATATAATGGAACCATGAGTCTGAATGTGTGACTCTTAGCTTTATTGTAGCGATTGTGTTTCTGGAGGTATATTTGCATATTTAAGGATAGTCTGAGCCAGGATCTTGTTTTGTAGGATGTATTTTCTATTATGATGTGTGAGTGCATGTGGATACAGGTATATAAAAGGGTTAGCATACCAACAAACCATGCTATAAATCAGGTATCAGGAAAGAGTTCTATGGAGCAAGAACAATGACATGATGTGAATGCCCTTCCATCTTTAACTTCATCTATTTACTTGTCTTTTGTTTTTGTCCTCAGTCTTTACTTTGTAAAATAGTCATTTTGGACCCTTGATTAGGTTTTGATAGACTGTTAAGAGGAAAAACTAAATCTTACAAATAAGTTTTTTGGTAAAAAAAAAAAAATACTTTGTAAAGAATTATGAAAATGCAGGTATCATCATTTATTACATTTTTCAATTCCCCTGAATATCTTTGATATCTATAATTCACAGTAGAGTGTGAGCTGGTTAGCATGCAATATCTACTGCTACATAATGAGTTAGAACAACATAGATTGATTAGTTCAAAGGTTTTATGAGTCACAAATTTGAAAGCAACTTGAATTGAGTTTCCACTCAGGATCCCCCATGAGGTTCTAGAAAAATGTCAGATGGAGTGATTGTCCTTGGAAGACTTCTCTAGATCCAGAGAATCCATCTACATTGTCAGAAGCCCCAGGTTTTTTCTAGCTCCATGGGCCTGTGGCAGAGTCATCACCTGGCAACCAGCTTCTCAGAGCAGGCAGTCTAAGAAAGGAAGCAAAGGTGGAGTCCTGGTACCTTTTTATGAGCTAATCTTGAGCATGGCATATCATCACATCACTTGTATAGAACATTTTAGTCACTAGATATGGGGTTTTTAGTACAAACTATACACAATGTTGAGGGAAATTAGGTTCTATTTGTTAAAAAAAAAAAAAGTAGAATCAAAGAATTTGTAGGTATCTATTTAAAAACCAATATTGCATTTTCCTGAGCCAAACAACTTATCTTCCTTGTATCAATATACTTGTGTCACCAGCCCAGGTCATATGAGTCAGGCCTGTTCCTTGGCAGCTAACCCTTGAGTAGGTAGTACAGCCTACCTGTGGGTCTACGGAGATAGCTGGAAGGAATCTCAATACAGTTTTGTCCATCTCCCAATTGTTATCTGCCTCCATGTTTTCTTCTCATACATGCATCTCCTGATTTCCTTCTTTGGAACATTTACAAATTTATTGTAATGGGAAAGGTGAGAGAATTTGCAGAAAGTGTTTTCATGTGAAGACTAAGAATTGATGGTTGACTTCAAAAATTGTCCATTTGCCCTTTAGGATTCTGGAATCTTTCCCTTTAGTGCACAAAATTTGGTTCTCTTAAGTAATTAGTAAATCAAGGCATAAATTTGAGATTGCCATATAAAACTCTCCATTCTGGACAGAGGTGATAAGGCAAAATACCAAAAGCCAATTCAATTTATATGAACCACCGAAAAGCAACTTGGGAACCCAGAAGGGACCCCCCATCAGTGTTGAAATAATTTCAGAATTCATTTAATAATTATTCCACTTAATTTCTACAGACATTAGTATTAAAATGTTGAGGGAGAGAAAGGAAAACACTTCTTCACACACCCATCTGAAATGAGCAACAGCCCACATGGATACCTGCTGCAGAGTTCCTGGTTCCCAAGGAAAGCCCTATTTGCATAGTATTTGGAGAATGCCTTCACATTTGCTTAGTACTTTTCTTTGAAGCACATGCAGCAGACAATCCTTCTTGCTTCTGTGTCTGGTTTTACAGGTTTCTGTCCACAGCCTTTGGGTTTTTTTTTCCCTCACCAGTCCAAATAAACCCAAAATAAAGACGACCATCATAATTTTTCCTCTCAGGGTGGTGCCACACATGAGGGTCTCAGTAAAAAGAAAACTCTTCACTTCCTGCTATGCCCAGTCATTTCCCAATCTCTACTCTATTCCCTTGTTCAAAGAGTGGAGAGTAGGTGTGGGAGAAAGATCAGATTGCCTAGCCATTTTTAAATGTTCCCAGAAACAGAAGATAATAAAGGAGCCAGAAATTCCATATACATCCATCATGCTGCTTCTTAGATGTAGCAAGGCAAATAAAAGGTACAATTCTACACTCTTGACCGTATGTGTGTTGTTAGGCCCGAGAGCCTCTTCCATCCTTGTCAAGGGGAGTGCTAACCTTCTCTCCTTTCATACAACACAATTCTACACTCTTGAATTTCCAGTTCCCATGCAGAGCAGGGAAATCCGAGGCTCTGAGTCGGTGAGTGTATCATTGTTATTCAATGGAAGAGAGTTCAGATCTTGGTCTTGGGAACATTTAAGAATTCACCTGGGAATAGAAAAGGTGAGGATATGTTGTATCCTCGACTTGTTCTAAAAATGTGTATCACTTCTCTGGAATAAAGAAATTGAACAGAGAATATTGTTAGTGATAAAGAAAAACACCATGGAACTGCAGATCCATCCTCTTTCTGATGACGGCTCACACATCCATTGTCCTTGAAGCATGAGTTGATCTCTATTTCAGATAGATCAAGCCATCGCCACCCCTGCACATTAGGACCCTTCTAGGGGCCTGCCTTTCTTGCTACCTTATCAGATACCTTCTGAATTCTACTGTGACTGCAAAGGCTGGCCTTCTCCTTGACACCTTTATCTTTAGCCCCCACTGCACAAGCAGAACGCACACTGGACTAACTCATTTATTTCTGCTCATTTATTAATGGCCTTTCATAACCAAGTTATTAAATCATCAATAACTCCAGAGAAATGAATGAATGGATCCAGATCTGAGCCAACAGATGTTTAAGATACATATTGAAATTTTTTTTTTTTTTTTAAAAACTTTATTTATTTATTTGCCTTGGTGTTTGCCTGGAACTGGAACTACAGACAGTTGTTAGCTGCCATGTGGGTGCTGGGAATCGAACCCGGGTCCTCTGGAAGAGCTGACGGTGCTCTTAACCGCTGAGCCATCTCTCCAGCCCCTTAAGATACATATTGAAATTTTTAACTAAGATCAGCAGAACAGTCAATTCTTGATCATCAGTGGAATTTTCCCACCTGGGAAAACACACTCCATCCCTCTTTTATTAGAATTAGAACTCATTTTATTTCTTTACAAAGTGAGATGAATAACATCTCTGGTCACTCAACTAAAATAAAGGTTGTTTTTTTTTTTTTTCCAGTCACCCTTCAGCTGACTGGAAAAAAAATTCTGTAGAAGTTTTTCCAGAAATATGTCCTCTCAGGAGTGCTTCTAAGTTCCAATTTTATATCTTTAGGAAGCCAAATGAAAAGGAAGGAGAAAGAGGAAAGGCAAAAGAGGAGAATTTCAAACATCATAGAAACCCGTTGAAAAGAATGCCTAAGAGTCTAAGCTGTATGCGGCTGTTCCCTCTCAGTCTCCAGGAGCATCTCAGTGTTCTGACCTTGTCTTCCTGCTCAGAGACCCCCTTTTCCCCATTGGCTTCCTGTTTACACCCCCAGATCTCTAGCTGGATGAAGTAATTCCTGCTTCTGAGGAACTTAAAGTGTGCTTTAGAACTCTCCATGTTTCACACTCACCTTGTCTTTAAAACAGAGGTCATGACAAAACCCACTTTTATGAATTGTTATCAAAATCTGCAATGTGAAAAAAAATCATTTACGATGTTGTCTGATATTGATAGAACCACCCCACTGCTTTTAGAGCGATAATAATACAAATACAGTAATTCCAAGTGATTTTAGTTCCTTAGAGATGAGCCTGATTTCCTCAATTAATTTTACAATTAAGAAACTACAACTCCCACTGAGTATGTTATGTTATGATCCTAGCATTCATGAGGTTGAGGCAGGAGGATGTCAAGCTTGAGGTGAGCCTATGTAAGAGTCTAAGGAATGAACAAAAGGGAAGGGGGGAAGAACTATGAAATTCTGTTGCCTGTTAGAGAATGGCTGTACTTTCCACAGTTTAAATATGAGACCCTTGGAGGAAACATCATCTATGGAGTCTCGAAATGCAGCCCCGGACTCACACTGCTGCTGTTTCTTGCTAACTGTGTGACTCTGCACTCACATCTTCCCTTTCCTAGGTGTCTGTAGGTCCTTGAGTACCAAATAGCTAGACCTCAACCAACCTAGATGGATTGTGGTGAAAATTGAAAAATAATGATTGGAAAAACTAATGGCCGAATAATGTGACTAGCATGCTGCCTGGAAGTTAACGAGCATTCAAGAGCTGGGAACTGTCATTATTTCAAAAGCCACTCAGCTGGGCTGTTGAAGGCTGGCAGCTGAGCGTCCAAATGCCATCCAGGCTTACCACCTCAACACCCACCCTTTCCTGCTAAAAGTGTGGGGGAGGGTCCAACATTTCTTTTGTCAACTTTACTCAGTGACCATTTTGTGATTAGTGGATGCTACCAGCTCTCGAAATCAGCCATGCCTGTTGGTGGGTGAAACTCCCAAACTCTTTGTTCTTAAGGAAAGAGAAAAGGAGAAACTGAGGAAAGCCCCACATTTTGTGCAGATCTTTTTATATAACTCGTTCCAGTTTGTTATAAGAAGTTTCGCTCTGACAGCTGAGCTCTGCCAGGCTGTGACCAATGAAGGCTCATGAAGCCCAGGTTGCTTCATGGTGCAGAAATTGCTGTATGAAGCAGTTGCTCTGATGCTTTTGTTAGGTAAACATAGCTACAGAAAGACATGGGGAAGCATGGGGGAGACCAAGCCAGATGAATATGTTTACTTTAAAGAGAGATGGGAAGAAATTTTAACTCTTGAGATCAAGGCATGGCACTTTATTATTCATAGAGCAAAGACCTCATAATGCCCATGATAGACAATAGGTACTCATGGAAAAATTGAGAGTGGAAGATGAGGTCTACAGTCCAGTGGCTGTAAAACACTACCCATTTGATGTTTTAAAAGGTTATTATAAAAGTTAGAAGGTGGTGGCATAGGTCTTTAACCCCAGCACTGAGGAGGCAGAAACAGATAGATCTCTATTTATGAGTTTGGGCCAGCCTGGTCTACATAGTAAGTTCCAGGACAGCCAGCAAAGAGGTGCTGCATCAAGAAACAACAAAAACAAAACAAAATAAACAAACAAACAACCAAACCAAAAACAAAAGGCTGGCATGTTGGAGTATTATGGAACTATCCAACCTATCTGTTCCCATTGTTTACCATGGAATTTCCATCAGTATCACAGGAACAGTAGTAATATTTCAGAGAGCATCACATAGGAAGCTTTTAATTTTGAAATGTTAGAGTTCTTAAGGTAGAAGGATGATGAGTTTGGGTTTAGTTTTAGTGTAAGTCTCTGCTGCACCATTTTTTACAAAGGATAAATGGGACATACTTGCCTTTCCTGTATTCCCATTTCTTAAAGCTGTAGCAATAGCTAGTAGATATTTCACAGTGCAAAGCATAGCTATTCATTGTTATCAATAATTCAGCTGGCTGGAAAGAAGAAGAAACAAGTCACATACAATGAAATCAAATCAAGCTGGGCTTGAGGAGGGCTGACTTCAGTGTAGTAGGTGGGTCTCCATGGTCTTCCATTCATCATCATGCATCAGAATGATACTCACTTTATTACTCATCAGCCCAGTCTTAGTAGAGTTTGAAGTGAAAATTCTGGGTCCAGACAAAGCAGAAAGTCTACACTTAGCCTAGTGTAAGCAGTTGCCATAATGAAAATTGATTGGAATTCACTTTCCTTAATGTACAAAATGGAATACTCAGACATTAAGATGCTTACAACAGGGCAAGCATCTTGGGAACAAAATATTCCCAGTTCTTTTCTGTTTCTCCACCTCATCCTTTGCTCTCACTCAAAGCCATTGTCTTTTTCCTTTGTCTTTATTTCCTTCTCCCAGGATTTATGGTACTTGTAGGGAGAGGGAGAGACAGGCACACCTACAGTTCTTTTTTGTTTTGTTTTGGTTTTGGTCTTTCTTTTTTTATTATGAATAAAGTCATATTTTTTAATCCATGCATACCCAACACCTACAGTTCTTATTGGCTTCTCATCAGGAACACCACTTTGAACTGTTCCTAATCTTACATAAAGTCATCAAAAACTTATATTGAGGTGATTAAAAGAAAGAGAATGCTGGATTGTGCCAAAAAGTCTCCTCTACATTGTAAGATCTCTGAGCTAATTTGAAAACTCTTTCAACATTAAGATGAACATGCCTAGACTTTTTTGGTAATGTTTCTTTAGTAATGTAGTTAAATTGGATTTGGTTTGACATGTATTTAAGATGTACTGTTTTCTATGGTCTCTTTCTCTCCAGGGAGCAAATACATTGGATAGAAATCTGACAAAGACGGAGAGTGCCCAGCTCTTCAGGATGTGGTATGGATTTGATCACAAGTATCCTTTCTAATGACAACCTGGCAGATCCTCCTGGGGGCAGAATACTCTGCACCCTCATCATGGAAGAATGGGGCCTACATCCTGTCGAGCACACAAGGTAAAGTAGATCCACAGGCAAACTTACCCCAAGGAATGATTTCAAAATCTAAAACCACATAAATTATTGGGAAGTGTTGAAAAGCAAAGTGAAATCCCTATATAAAATGTGCATGGTGTTTCTGTGGTGATCTGGTATTTTCTTGTGTCAGATAACAAAATCATGTGGTCCTAAAGAATTTATTTTGTTGTTCTATAGAAAGGTCTTACTTCCAGTTGGGTTGGCCAGACACCTGCTTCACTGAACAGTCTCAGTGGCCTTTGCAAGCTTTGACTGGTCTGATGAGTGTAGACAGGACCAAACTACATGCACCTCTCAAGAGTCTACTGTATAACTTTATTATAATGATGGGGTAGGAGTAGATATGAATGGGCTGAGGACTAGAAGTCTGTTCCTTATAGTATGACATAGCATTGCTCTTTGGTTTGCCCTGGGTCCATTAGGTAAGCTTGTTCCACTGAAAAGCATTTTTTAAAACAATTCTAGCCATCAGTGTGAATGCAACAGCTCAGACATGCCCTGCATGTGAGTTTGAGGGCTGAAAAGTCAAGCTGAAGTACTTTGCCCCCCATAGAGGCAAGCAGTTCATGGATAATAAAGTCAATAGCACCATATGGAAGGAAACAGACAACTGTGCTTTGAACTGAGTATGGTGGGTTTGTGCTTGTTTTCAGTCGGGACAAAATCCCTCTCCATTCAGTAAGAGAAAAATCTAGCCGCTAGGATTAAAACCCAAAGCAATGATTAAAATCACATCACATCAGGAGTGGGGAAGTTAAGATGAGAGAAAGGATCTTTTTTGGAAATTTGATAGAACTGGGCAAACAAGTGAAGGAGGAGAAGCCATGATGGAAAGAGGCAAGGAAGCAAGAAATATGGTGAATTCACATGGGAGGTGAAAGGAACACAGATTAGAAACCGGCTGGAATCAGGAAGACTAAGAAGGAAGTGAACTGAAGCCAACTGAAAATGAACAGAGGTAAGCAAGAAGAGCATGTCCATATGTGAATTAGAAAACATCCCTGTAGCGCTCCAGCAACAAATGGTGCTAGGAAGGGCAGGGCTTGGAGTTTAGTTCTGCTGTCTGGGGCTGGATGGTTTCCCTCACTCAGTTCTGTGTTTGTGTAGGCAGTGCAGGCTACCACCCTGCAAAGGGCAGTGCATTTTGGTCATTAGAAAGCTCTTGCTCTGGTCTCATTAGCTTCCTGAAGCCTTCCTGGTCTCTCGGGTTTATACTTGGCAGGTTGCTGAAGGTTTATATGCTTCTGGACTTTTCTTCTAGAAAGAGGATTGGTTCCTGTCATTGATTTCAGTCTCTGATAACCAAATTTATAGGAAGGTGTAAGAAATGACTGAAGAAAACATCTAATGAAATGCACAGCAAGGAAATAGAAACTCAGGAACCTGGTAAGAGGTTTTTATTTTCTTCCTCCAAATTCTGCCATGAGGAGGCTTTACAACAAAGAAAAAGGCTAAAGTAGAAAAATTAACTAGGAGACAAGAAAATGAAATTTGGAGCCCACTCAAATTTTTAGCTTGGAGCAGTAGCTCTAAATTTAGATGATGTCACAGTTTTTAATCTCACTTTCCACCAAAGGTTTATTTCCATACGATTAAGGACAGCCAAGTAGAAATGAAAGCAGATTTATCCTCTGTGCAATATCTTTCTACGTTGCAATTTGTCCTCCTGTGCATTCATTCTAGAAACTGCAGTGCAGCCATCATTGCACAAATCCATTTCCTCATAGACAACAAGGGTTTGTGTCCTAGTTAAGGTCTGGGTTTTACCTGGAGAGGAGCATGACAACCAGCTTTAACTCTGCAGCCTCAGCAGATAACTAATTTTTTTAAACAAGTTATGAATTTGGTGTTTACATCCACTCTGTTGTCACTTTGAGCCCTGTTGATATTCCCTGTGACGATTACAGGCTAAGCCATACCAGTAACTGCCAAGTAGGAACAGACCCCACTGGAGTCACTTTACCTAGCCTTGACCAAAGGAAATTTTAGGATGCTGTAAAATTGTACAGGGTGGAAATATGGATACTTCCCTTCTGTAAAATTCCATCACATGGTTGAAGCAGCATAGAGAATTGTTGCTTATTTTTGGAGTTCTGAGAGTTTAAACCCAGGGCCTTGCATATGCTAGACATGAGCTAAATACTCTGCCCTTTTAATTTTCTGTTTTGAGATAGCATTTTTCTAAGTTGTCCATACTGGTTTTGAGTCTATTGCCCAGGAAGACCTTGAATCTGCTACCATTCTGCCTCAGCCTTCTACCCAGAACCCTTGACAGAACTGAGAAAGCAGTTCAGTGTTAGTACACTTGCCTAATATGAAAGGTTTAATCCCTAGCATCATAAAAAGGGAATTTTTAACAAAAAGAAATAAATGGGCCTTCAGACATACCTGAATTAGACAGAGTTCTCCAGAGAAACAGAAATGATTGCTGGAAGTAATCTACGTATGCATGTATGCATGTAGAAACGCATTTCGAAGAACTGGTCTGTATAGTTGTAGAAGCAAGCTAACAAGTGTACGATTTGAAAGGTACCCTTTCAGCCCTCAAGATTGTAGCTGCTAATGCTACAATCTTGAGGAAGAATCCTGCAGAGAAGCCTCCATTCTGCTTTCAATGCTATGTAACTAATTGCTGGAGGCCCACTGGGTAATTTATTTTACTTAGAATTGACTAGTTGTACACTTAAACATACCTACAAATGCTTTAGAGAGAAACATCTAAGGGAGGGTTTGATTGACTGGTGAGGCTGTCTCTTTAAAAATCTCCATTTTTATGCAGTTAACAGCCAATGTTCAGACTCAAGGATGACTTATTATTTTATTATTACTAGCAATAAAACAAACCACTGGGGCTCACATTTTTTTGTTTTACTTTTACATGGCATTATATAATTCATACATATATTCTTATAATTTTTTTTTCTTAAAACTACAGGCATAGGGAAATTACAAATAGTCAATCATAGAACAGAGGGCTTTCTACTCAGCACCTCACTTCTGTTCTGGGCTCTACAGAAAGTTGGGGGGCTAGAGAGTACACACAAAGAGACCATTCACATCAAGGTTGGCCTCAGTGCAGCAACTGGACTCTCCTGTTCAACCATGTTGGTGGAAGCCTGTGGTGCCAAAATTGATGACTAATGACAGTGTCATCCCATTTCAGTGTGGGCAGCAATTCTGAATCATGTAGCAGAAAGAAGAAATTGAGATCTAAGGGGATGGTTGGGAACGAATGCTCCTGGGCACTGTCAGGTACTAACATCATGAATCTTATAACTACTCTTTAGGTTTGAGTTCTTACCACCATTCTTGTGATACAAAGCCAAACTCCTAGGTCACTTGCCTAACTAACGTCACATTCCAAATCTGGTAAAGTTCAGTTTCATGATTCAAGCCCAGATCCTTCCAAAGTTTATAAAGATATTTAAACAAATTTTACAGTGAATGATTGATTCTCTTATTTTACTTATAAAACCCCATATCTCAATATGTGCTTGCAGCTACCATTAAAACAAGGACTGGTTCTGATTCATCACTATATAGTAAGCATACCACTTGCCTCTCAAATGCCTGTTGACAATATTCTAGTGATATCAGGGTTAGGGGTCAGAGCTGGTCAAAGAAAAACCACCATGGAGGAGCCATTAAGTTTCACAGTCATATATACCCTCCAAGTTTGGGCTGGACTTATAACACAACAGTAGAGCACTCAGAATATGTGAAGTACTAAGTCCAATCCCTAGCACCATAAAACAAATTGTATCTTCAACATTTCAGGGGTATAAAGTTAAATATACAAGGGGCTCTAAGAAGTACCTCAATCTCCTAAGACAAATAGACTTAGTCCAGCTAAGCTTAAAGGAGACAGAAATGGCATCAGCCTTCTGTATTAGCATGTCCCCATGGGTGAGATAGCCTTCCCTATGCAGAAGACTAAAGTCACAGTCTGGCCCCATGTGCTGTGTGTGTCAGGGACAGCTTCTCACTGACTCTCCCCTCAGACTGCCATGCTTCTACCCTTCCCCCTTTCTCATTCCCCTTGCCTGAAAGACCCTCCTGGCTCTATATTGGAATTAGCAAGTCCCTGTGGGCCATTCACTTGTTCTTCTCTGCTTTATAATTTCCTTACAACAGTACTTTCTGATATATTATGTGCTATGTTTTAATTTTCTTCTCTGACAAAGATATATTCTTTCAGGAGATAGAGATTTGCTCTGTTATTGTTCTCTGTTTGTATTTAGGACATAGACTAATGTCTGGCATAGAGGGAATGCTCAATAAATATTTGTTGAATGAATGAATCAATGAATGAATGAATGGACAAGCAACAAGACTGTCAGAAAACAATGTTTTCTATCACTTCAGATACTGACTTAGCCAGAAATGCATATTAACTATCTGAAGGTTACTAAGTGAGCCTGCAAACAGGGCAACGCCAGCTGGATGATTTCATCCAGGCTGCCCCAAGTAGACACTCACCCAGGCCCCCAGTCTATGTATCTCACTCTCAGGACACAGACAGCCACACGCCTGAACGGGGTCCCAATTACTTTAATTGACCTGAAGTCTGTGGTTGGTTGTCCTTTCTTTAGTCCCTACCCTACATAGGGAGAAATAACTATGGGTTTTTCCCCATTAATTTTCTAACCTAACCACTGGAATTTTGTAAGCCTAATTTACTAGTGACTAATTAATAACACAGGAGCCAAAATTCCATGGCTTAGATTCTGGTTAAAGTAAGAAGATTATCTACTGCACATAAGGGAGAACATTTTTAAAGTTTGCAGGCAGTCTGACCTCTTAAAGTATATAAACTCAAGTGACCCAGTATTAGATGGAAGTCACTTATGTCCTACACCACAGTTGAACTGCTGTGTCTAGCCTAGTCCTGGCTTAGAAGTCCCGTATATTCTGTGGGGGTGACTGAATATATCTTATTCCAGTGTTGGTTCTAGTAACACCAAACCCAAAATTTTAGAACTGCCTATCAACCTCACTAAGAATCTCATATAATGAGTAGGTTAGAAGCTAAAATTGATGTATCCTTATTCATATTTTAAAACATCAGTTAGAGTTATTTGCCTAGATTCAGAGTGTTACAGTTGGTGTGTGAATCTTGCATGCCATCCTCATGACTAATGGTCCTGCTGGCTTGCTGGCTTTGTATAGTCTTTTTCCATTCCATCATCTATCATCACTCTCCTTCAGCACGTGTATATATTAGTCCTACAAAAGCAAATGACACAAGATAAAAAATGACCTTTTCTAAAATAAGAAGGGCAGCATAAAATCATTTTGAACACTTCCCCTCTGTCAGTATCAACTAACATAAGAACTTAGTGTGTGCTTGCCAGCATTTTACATGGTGTGAAGAATTCTCAGAGATAATAGTGAGTTGGCAAACTGACTCAGTAATAGAATTCCAGAAGGCCACATGGGTAGAGAGCTCCCAGATCTCCAGTGTCAAATACCCATAAATGAAAGGCCCACTGCAGGGTGTGTGGGTGCTGTGGCTCTTGTGTGATCCCACTGGGTAGAGCAGCAACTCCCTCCCACCCTGCAGCAGGAGTGGTTGGGACTCCACTCTAGGAAACACTGAGCATCTGACTTGTTCTCCAGTGGTATTTCAGACCACATATTTAGAAAACAATATTTTAATCTTAACAAAGAAAAAGAAAAAAGGGTGATAATGAAAGAAAGAATACTTTTCCTAAACTTGACATAATGCTTTCTATCCCACATGATCACTGTTATGTTAAATCCTACGTATGAATATTATGAGCAGCCATCTCAGTTTCAAATGGTGATTTCCCACAATGCAGACTTTCCCTATGCTGGCTGGTAGAAGCAGCCTTTCTCTGGAGTAGGGATATAGCCTGTGTAAATGACTCAAGTTTGCCTTGTACAGTGTTCCAGAAGAGCAGGGGACTCTGCTTTGTAAAGGAGCCACTGAGCCCAAAGGGAAAGGCTCTTCTGAGGTCTCCAGTGTTGCTGATGGACCTGAAGCCAGAAACATAGTCAACTCTATGTGCCCATTAGAGGAACCCGAGGCTCCTAGTTCACATGATCCAACTAAGCTCCGCTGTCCTTGACATACATGTGACCCTACTGCTGCCCATGTATCTAGCATTGTTTTAGTGGTTGCCATGTCATCGTTTCTTTAGTAGTTTTTGAAAGCTTCACCAGTCTGAAGATGAGACACATTTTATTTTCATCAGCAATCAGGAACAATAGTAGAACCTAGAAATAACACTAAATGAGTGTCCACTATGTGCCAGATGACACACTAGATCAGTGGTCCTCAACCTGTCGGTTACCATCCCCTTGTGAGTTGACTGACCCTTTCACAGAGGTTGCCCAAAACCGTTGGAAAAAGCAGATGTTTACATTATGATTCATAATAGTAGCAAAATTACAGTTATGGAGTAACAATAAAAATGATTTTATGGTTGGGGTCACCACCACATGAAGAACTGTATTAAAGGGTCACAGTATTAGGTAGGTTGAGAACCACTGCCTTAGATGATAGGTTTCAGTAGCAGACAAGTTGATGGGCACAGTTGATCTTCATGAAGTTCTGCCATTTACCTTGTTAAAGTGAGTGTTGGCGCCAAATACTTTTGAAATCACTAGTGAGAAAGAGACTTGGGGGTAGGGGGACGTGTTTAAAGGAGCTACAAATTACAGCCATACAAACATTTGTAGCTCTCACTAACAAAATGTGTCCAGATGATTGATCCCAAAGTGGTTTCATGAAGCACCATGATTTGTACATATTTGAGACAAGCAAAAGTTATGTGATTCCTGAAGGCTCTCTCCTTGATGGCTTCCCACAGAAGAATGCCTACAGCATTGTATCTGTCTCCCTCAGGAAGCTGGACTGCAGTAATGTTTCCTATGAGGAGTAGCACTCCACCGCTGCCCCTCAGCCCATGATCAGTTCCTCCCGTTTTCCAGTTAGCTTTTGGTCACCCTTCTGGACACTTCATAGATGTCTCTGTTGATTTCTTATATCTGGCCCTTGATTTTAGTCCTAAAACAAAAGAAATTGAAATTAACTGCAAGAAAAATTCAGTTTCCTGGGCCCTGTGTTCTCATGACATTTTGGTGGAAGCAACACAAGGGACTTTTAACAGGGTAACAGAGACCATCATGCACACATCATAATGTGTCTCTTCAATACATTCTTCTTCCATGTAATAGGAGAATGTTTGTTACCTTTTATTATGTCAGAAATCCTGAGAAAGTTGACAAATTATTAAAAGCCTCCCATTGAAAGCAACTTATCTCATTAGCATCACAGAAGCAAAACATTGAAAATGCTCAGAGTGTATTTTCTCAAGACCCTACAACCTAAATCCATACATAGTTGGAGTAAGCACCAACTTACTTACATGGACTTTAAGTACAGATTTGCACCAATAAACTGTTGTCTAAACACCATAGCCTCCCATGCCATTATGAAAATCAGGTTCCAGTGATGATGACTAAATTGTCCACAGTGGTCCTAGGGTTCTACATGAGCTTTTAGACCCCTAAATTGTTTTTTCTCTTTTCCTATAGACATATTTTAATAATATCTCTATTATAAGAGAATGCTTTCTCAGCTCACCTTCACTTTAAGCCAACAAAATGAAAATTCAGATTTAGCAACTCAAAAGTCAGAACATAGCTCTTCCTTTTGTGAAAAATAGTTTTACCAATTTCTTTAAACTATGACATCAAATCTATTGAGTATTTTCCCAATGTACATCATTGTCTTAGACATTTCTTATTCTTTCAGGGATTTATTCATTGGCTTGTTACATAATTGTCAAGAGTCTTCCATGGGCCAAAGGCCATCCTAGGCTCCAGATACATGGTGTGGACAAATTCCACAGAGCTTATATCCTAATATGGTTTTGTTTGATGACTTCTGGTTTATAGGCATCCTTTTAGGAAAACATTTCTAGAATAAAGAAAGGCACCCTCAGATATCACATTGTTGCTTTTTATCAAATCAAGAAGATCTGCTTTACTGGCCAGGCATTGATTCTCTACTGTGAATCACTTCTTTGCCTCTTCGCTTAAATCAACTACAGTTTGCTATTATGGGCTACCTAGGACTAGTTATGTAATTATTTGGTTTGTTTTGATCATTAAAAGAATTCACTCAGGGCACTTGGAGTGTAGCTTAATAAACGTTAGAGTTCTGAAACTTTCCTATGTATTGACAACCACAGTCCTAAAGAATAGTGCCATGTAGTGCATTAATAGTCATTATCCCTTGTTATCTGTGAGCTGCCCAACTCCCATTATTTTATATCCCAGCAATAGGGCTCAGCTGTAACAGGGGTATTTTAGTGCCAAAAGGAAGTATTCCATCTCCATAAGCAAAAAGCTTCCCTTGGGCTGTGAGCCAGCCACAATTCTCATTTGATCCTGAGTCAGTGGCCCAGGCGGGGGCTAAGCTGCACTTTCTTGTGCTCTGTGCTGTACACACAGTTTTTTCTACTTACAATTTTTCCTAAGTTATGGTCCATCCTCCCATAGTTACTTTTCTGGAAATTATACCATGGAGAGCAATTTGGACTTGATAGAGAAGCAGCAATTTTTTGATACCACAATGGAGGCAATACTAGGCTTTGATGATAATTACTCCTCTTGTACCTTCCCTTGAAAGGAAGTCTTCCAATTGCCCTTTCCAGGTGAAGCTGTGATGTCTTGTCATTGACAATGTGCTGTCATATCGAGGATTTCTAGGTTAGTATGGCATCCTTTGGTTTAAAAATATACAAAGAAAAAAATAAAGACTTTTAAAATCAAATGCATACAGTTTCAATGTTGCCAGTACTGAATTTTTTTTTTTTATTTCTTCCTCCTTAAGGGGGAAAAAGTCTTCTGTTTAAAATGTAACTGTTAGTCACTCCTCAGCTGTGGCAGGCAGGGTATTTTCAAGTTGCCAACAAATTCATGAGCTCCCGAGACACGTTATCAGCACGGATGGCTGCTGCCGCCTGCACAGATTACTAGCTGGCATCAGGGAGAGCCTGGTCTCTCTAAAGGCCTGAAGTTACTCAGCACCTGTCTACATATGAAGCTGTTGTAGACACCACAGAGACCGCCCTAAACTAAGATTTTCTTCACAGGCTAGAGATCGTGATGGCACTGTCTAGGTGTATGGCACATCACCTCCCAAATGTGAGTGGACAAAATACACTGATGCTTGACAGAGGAAGGGCTTAATGGAGTGATAATTACTGCTCTTTCTGTCAGAAAGGGTCCGTGAAGGAGTTAAGGTTTCCTAACGCGGAATTCCATAATGAGAAGGGAGCTTGAGCATTCTAAACAAAGAGAATAATATGACAGAAAAAGCCATGACAGATGCGGTATACATGGGTAAAAGAAAATCGGCAAGACAGAGAGATGAGGCAGTCTCTAGAGGACAGGATTATTTCCAGTGAGGAATGCATTTAAGTATTTCACTGTTACAGTTACAGTGACAATTCTCTACTGGGTATGGTGACACACACCTTTATACCCAGCACTTGTGAGACAGAAGTAAGCAGAGCTCTGAGTTCAAGAGACCCTGTATTAGACAGGGGGAATTTAGAATTTTTTCTTATTGCTAATTAATTATATTTTGTCTGGTGGCTTGGGTGGCTAAATGGACCAAAGTGTTTTTAATTCATCCCTGTGGCATTCATTTATCAGGTACATACACTTAATACGTACAGGATTAGATTTGGTTTCAATGTCTTTCTTCATAAAAAAAAAATAGGTATTTTGTTTGTATTTTTTTGGGTTTTTTTCCCCCCTTGCGTGTGGAAAGTATGTCTTCAACCTTCTTCTGAAGCCTCAGAAGTAAACTAGTCACCAGGTCCTTCTCAGGGGGACAGAAGTGCCATTTGTGATAACAAACCCTCTAAACTGAATCACTTCCAAGGCTCCACCGCTCTGTGTTGCCCCCTGAGGATTAGGTTCCAACAGATGAGTTCTGGAAACACACAGAGCTAGAACATTGAGAAGTTGTGAAAGCCAAAAGGGTATATGAGCAGCAGCAGCTCTGGAGAGTCAGGAACCCACATCAGGAGGACTTAGGCACTGGGTGGCAGCCAGAACCTGAAAGGAAACTGAAGCTTTCTGGAAGGTCAGCAAAATCACCAGCATGATCAAGATGTGTGGAAAATAGTACAATTATCAGGAAGTAAAACTTGAGCATCCTCCATGCGCAGGTTGTCGGTCACACATGTCCATGGCAAGAAAACCATTTTTCCTCCTGAGAGCAGGAGATGGATGCTTATGCACAGTCACCAGTACCTTTGCTATAATGATAATGACTAATGGCCAGATATACAGTGATATGACAGAGAGAACCAAATGATCTTGGATAGTTTCTTCCCAAACAACCACCACTTTCCTACTTGGGTAAAATTTAATGCAGTGAAATACTCATTCTACTTTGAATGATATTCCGGAGCCCTCAACATGCATTCTAAGACATAAATGTGTTAAACTATGAAAGTTTCCTCTCATGAAGAGACTGAGTCTTAGATTTCCACTAATAAAGATGAGCCAGTAGGGTAAGTATTTCAGCAAAGTCAAGTAAAACACTTTTCAGGTAAAAGCCCAGCCATCAGCCAGTTGACCTAGGCTTTAGCTAGTGTTCCCCTGTCAGAAAACTGCAGGATTTCCGACAGAGGCTTTGGCTAACCTAACAGAAAACGTGTGGATCAAAATTCACATTCAAAGGAAAAGTTGCTTTTTGTTCTCAGACTGTTAAGCTACAATGTCACCAGCATCCTAGTCATGGCCAGCTCCTAAGGCAGCCTGTTAGCAGCAGTCATGGCTGCTGCTGTTGTCTTGCAAAAGTAGGGGAAGAAGCACAGGGAAGCCACCCTCCTCCCAAAGGAAGCAGACACATCCTGAAACCATTGCCTTTGACACCCCTTGAAGCTATTTCCTCAAAATTCCTTGAAATCCAGCAGTGTCCTGGTTTTCATTGACGTATTGCCTATAAACATGGCCAGAACACAGGATGCTCTGCAAGCCCATTCCTGGAGATCTCATGTGCACTAACCAGCTGGCAATGGAAGCATCTGGAGCAACTTTGTGTTATCCTCCTGGCTTTATTCCCCAGCACTCAGGCCTAGGCCTGGATCACAGATACCTTTTCTGCCTCTGCTCCAAGAGCACTGAGTCATTCAGAGCATTTGAAGGGTAGCATGTTGGTGTCTGACATGGGAGACTGCACGGACCACAGGCTTTAGGTGCTGAGAAATGAAGAGATCTCCAGAAGCAAGCACCCCACATCTTAAGCAGCTCTGGCAATATAAGCTCAGAAGCCTGATTTTTACCAATGTTTCTCCTTTTGGAGTTTGAAGTCCTCAAGCCCTCTGTAAGCTGCAATGTTCAGAAGATGAACATTTTCTGTTCAAGCACTTTGTTCTGATTGTACAAGCACTTTGTAAACATCAAGTGGCTTCATAAAGTTAAAATGATGCTAAATTCAATGACAGGTTTACAGGCCTGAAGGCCCGAAGACTCTTTATGCAGATAGAAACAAAGAATTTTATTACATTTTTATTATTTTTAAATTCTAGCTGATTTCCCACTATATTCAAGATTATGATGAGCATGTAAGTTTCCTCTCAGTCTTCAGATAAATCTGATTGAGAAATCTTTCTCTCTGCAACATTGGTTCCCACAAATCTCACTCCTCAAAAATGCCCTCCTGTGACATGGCCACCTTTGACCTTCCCGAAAGGAGCTGATGTCCCCTGGCTGGCTAAGGCCTTTCCTTCCTGCCCTAGTCTTGTCAGAACTGTTTGTGTTCCCAAGAGGATCAACACTTAAATCCCTTCTAAACATCTCTCTTGTGAGTCCAGTCCATTGCAATTTCTAAAAATATTGAGGGGCTTTTAGAAGATTTCAGTTCAAGATTTTTCATACTTTGTGGTTTAGAACTCGGTTGTGGGTCTCAAATTCACTTAAGTGAGCTCCTAGCTAAAGTTTAAATATATCAGAGTACACTGCATTTTGAAAGCTTGATCACTGTTGGCATTGTGCCCTACCATGCCCTCTTACAGGAATTCTCAGGACTTTCCCCCAATTGTTTTAAATAGTCAGCGAGTGAGGCAGATGCTATAAGAACCCAGAGTTTTTGGAAAAGTCCAGAATTGGTAAATTTGAGCTGGACTTAGAATTTGATAGATAGGATGGGGATTGTGGGGGCAAAATGAAGTTCAAGGTTCTGACTTCTGAAGTATGGAGCCTCAGACTCCTGGGTCCTTCTAAGCCACTGTTTTTAAATCCATTGAAGGAGGACAGTCACATTGGCCCTGCAGAAAAGCTGTACTGTACAAATGGAGTGAGTATAGACTAACATGTCAAACAAACACTAGGTTACTTGCTGTCTCCAGGCAAAGCTACCCTCAGAGAGAAGGTAAGAAGGGAGAGTGTCCCATGCTTGGGGGGAGAATGGAGAGTTGTAGTCTGGCACGCTGAGGGCTGGCTGTAAGAAGAGAGTCAGAAGTCTAAGAGAGTGAAGGGAAATCTGTAAAGGTTTTGAGTGCTAAGGAAATTTGTCTGGGTGTGGTTTGGGAGACAATGAAGAATCATTTAGCGTGGAGATACCAGCACGAGTGTGGCTGCTTTTAGAAAGCTTGATCTAACAACAGCATTGATTCAGGAGTCACAGGTGCCAAATTATGGTGGTTACAGTAGGCATACAAAGAAAAAGGCCAAGGGCTAGGAAACTCTTGCTCCAAATCTTTAGAATCAGGTGTGGTATTATTGAGGTTATCAGATCTAGAGATAAAGGGACAGGCTACTTACAAGGAAGTAGGGGTCCTGGTAACCATAGGTGTCCATCACCTATGGTGATGCTAGGATGAATGATACAGTCATAGTGGATAGACAAGGGGAGGTAACTAGGAAGTGGGTCCCCTCCCACCCAGGTCTTTGATGAGTTCATGCTGAGCCAGTTCTTGAGAATAAGCAAGGCACTTGCCTCACGGATGGCATTCTCTAGACCTCTGGGTGAACTTGCTTTTTCTCTTTGAGAGCTCTCTTACAGGGGAAAGCTCCTTAGTTAACACCCTGTGCAAAGAGAAACAGAACATTTATTTCAGTATTTTGTGCTAATTTGGTCTCATCAACTTATCTTCTGTCTGTAGACCTCACTGAAATTCACCTCAGGCTAACTTACGGTAGGAATAGGAGGCTATACCACATCCTACAGAGTCAAGATCAGACTCATTAGCCCAGGCAACACAGCATAAGTCAGCTGACTCAGTTCACACCGTTGGCACTTACCAGCTATGTGTTGTGGGATAACTACTGGAACTCTCTGGACCATGATCTGTAAAATAAGGATGATGACTTTAATAACAACCTCTACATTGCATAATCTGGGTGAGATTCCCACAACTGTATACAGCATATGTAACAAAGAGCTTCGGAAAAAAGGTTATCAATACCCAAGGGCATGAGTTTGACATTGTTTCGCCATAACTATTCCATCGCCTTTCCGGATTTCTATAGAAGGGTTTACCTAGGTTCTGTCCAAGCATACGCTCTGCCGGGGCTGCCATGGCCAATGCTGTTCTTTCAAGAATAAGGTGGTCTCATTGCCTCTCTACTCTCTGGATACCTCAAAGCCAAGCTACAGACCCTCCAAGCAAAATAACTTTGTTCCAATTTAGCGTGGTCTGGAAATGCCAGGTATGCCTCACTGAAGATCAACAGTCAGAGCTGAGAGTGTGCTCTAGTCTTCATGGGCTGAGGATAAAGTATTGGGGTGTGGGGGTAGTGGCTTCTTTAGCTACAGGCAGCAGAGTACTGGAGTCGTTGGCTTCCTCCTGCCTCACCACCAGTACAATAGATTCTGTGTAATCCTAAAAATAAGCCCATTTTTTTCTAGCATAAATGATAACTGTAAGCATTATATATACAAGTGCTTTTACTCAAGTGAATAGAGTGTTCACTGTACAAAATGTCAGGTATTTCCCGAAGAGACCCAAATTTATATTCAAGGACCATGCAGTTAGGCCCCAGAGGTCACCAGCAGTAAGATATGAATCCAGCTTGCGGGCCATGTGACCTTAAATGAGTCCTTCAGTCCTGCCTCTTTGTCTGACAGCTAAAGGAAACCCCCTTCCTGTTCTTTTAGCCACAAAACCAACTTCCCTAGCCCAATGTGGTCTGCATGTAAGTTTGTGTAAAAGCCGCCATGCCCTAGAACCCATGTTTTTACATGCCCTTCACCAGGGTTTCACATGGCTTGGCAATTAGAGCTGGTTTTACAGACTTTCATCCAAAGCCATACTGCAGAATGGAAGTATCTTATCCTGTGAGAATCTGGCCCTTGTTAGCCAAACTAAGGTTACTCATATGCAAAATGAATAAGTATATCTTCATGATTTAATTGAGCAAAGGAAGAAGGCTCTAATTCTCTGTGTTTGAGATCTGTCTTCTAAAACTAAGGTGCATTTTTCATGTGTTTATCCTTACAAATACAATAAAATGTAATAGGTCTGTCTTAGGGCATGTAGGGAACAAATATGCTTTCTCACGCCATCGGGGGTAATTGACACGTTAGCTTGATGTGATTTGGTGATAGAAAACATGCAAGAAAGATTTGATATAAAATCTAGTATGCTGCCATAAATAGCTGCTCAACTTTAGATATAGCTCCCAACACGACCTACTTCTGCCTTTCTTCTCAATGTTGCGCCACTCCCGACAGTCACAAACTCACCTATTCTATGAGACTCTTTAAGCTGATTGTCACCTTACAAATATATTTCTTTCCCAACTCTACCTCATTCATCATCTCAGCTTTGGAATAAACTTTTCGAGAACAAATTAGAAAGAGCTGTTCACTCTCAGCTGTCCAGAGGCACATCTTCAGCATTTGGAAAAAGGGCTGAGAAGACAGCCATCACCCATCCATCAGGATGGCTGTGGATGGGAGTGGGCAAGAGACAATGCTGATGGCCTCTCTGTCATAGCACAGAGCAAGAACAACACTTGATCCTTAGAGGTAAGGAAACTGAGGCTCAGAAAAGCTAAGGCTAAACTGCAGGGCTCAACCACCCTTAATGAAAAGCCATTTCCCTTTCAATGCTTGGACATATGGACCTTAAAGACACATAGTTTCCATTTGATTTCTGATTTAACCAAAAGTGGCTGTATTTTCTTAGTGTGAATTGCCTTTGAGGATGTTTTGTTTCATTTCCATTCTTCCTATTACCTGCTTCTTTTGAAAAATCATCATCTTATTATCTTTTCTCATCTTTTTAACCCCTTTTGTTGATGCAAACAAAACACGAGGTGGTTCCTTTCCTCCACTTCCATCTCAGTAAGCCAGGGAGCCCCTTACATCTGGAAGCCCTCAAGATCTGCCAGTCATGCTTGTAGAAATGGATGCATACTCATGTTCAAGAGGAGAGAATAGTCTGGTGGTCCCCGCAGTAGGAGGTGGAGCTCCATCCATCATCTCAACTCACACACCAGCATGTGCTAGGATTCCAGCCTCTGGGACCTCAGGGTCCATGGTTTAGTCCAGGTTGGTTTTGAACAATTAGATTATTGCCTTTTTATTGTTTTTGTTTTTCAAGAGAGGGCTTCTCTGTGTAGCCTTCACTATCCTGGAACTTGCTCTGTAGATCAGGCTGCCCTCAAACTCAGAGACCCACCTGCTCTAGCTTTCCAAGTGCTGGGGTTTAAGGGATGTGATACCATTTCTTTTTATTTGAGATTTGGTTGGTGGGTGGAAAAGTCCATTTTCTTACCTTAAATTACTGGTTGCTTGCCTTTCTGGGAAGAATCGATTACACTGGATGTTACTCATCACTTGGTGAAGAAAATAGGGCAGGCAACCAAAAAATGTTATGAAGTCTGACTGTAAATTATTTCATCACTGTTTTTCTATCTGCTTTCCACATAGTGAATGTTTTTTTCTATTTCATATTATCTATAAGTTTTTATTTAAAAATAATATCAAAAGCCTACCTAGCACAAAAAAGGAATGACTCTGTCGAATGAATAAAATTTCTGTTTTTCAGCCCTCATGGATCAGTTTTCTTAAGCTTTTAGCTCAATTTCCTTCCACTGTCATGGCAGATGATCAGGTGAGGTTCCTGCTTGAACAAGGTTTTGATATTCATCCTTTTCTCTGTTTCCTGCTCACCTGGACAGCAATTCTTGACATACCATCATCCTCTTTTACCTTAGCCAAACAAAGAGGAGAGATGGCTTTTCCTACAAGCTTCTTATTCTCAAGAGACTTGTATCTGGCATGTCAGAACCGTACATTCACATATGAACATGCCCTCTGAAGTCTGTCAGACCTCTTTGGAACCTGATGGGGAGAACACTGTTGAAAGATGGGCCCAGTTCTCTTTCTCCTTTATTTTAATCAAAAGGAAATTCTTTATATTCAGAGCCTTTAAAGAAAATTACAGCTTTCAAAGGATTCCTCCTTCTGTGGAACAGCTGTGTTAAAGGTAGCATACCAGTAAATGAGGTCCTTCTTCAAGCCGGTAGAGAACCTGGCTCCCACCACCCCTCCCTCCATGTTCCTCTTTGCCCAGGTGGGAGCCATACGTGACCATTTTCATAGCCCTGCAAATGCTCCAGATTCCACTACCTCCCCATATTGCCACTTATCTGAAAAAAGTCCCAGGCAGTAAAATATCCTTTGCTTCCAACACAACCACAATTCAGTTGAGTTAGTGTCCTTTACTCAATCTGAATGGCTGCATTACAGAGCTGCATACCTGTAAAGACTGATTTCTGCCTTCGTTATAAATGTTTGGTCATCAGCCTCTAACAGACCTGCATACTCAACACCGGCTACTGCACACCTCTAGTCATTTCGTCTTCAGTGACTTCATAGCTTACCCTCACTTTCCCAAAATCTCCAGCCCTCTGACTCCTCACTCTGAACAACTGATCTTGTTTTTTTCCTCACAAAGAATGAGGAAAGAACATTGAGAATGGGTGGGAACTGTTCCCATCAACCTGACAAACATCAAAACCAATCTGTTTCTACAATTTCTCCTTTCTTGTGTAGTCAACCTTCCTACCAAACCCTTTGAAATGACTTTTAAATGCCTAAGTCCTGACCACCTAATACCAATGACATGAATAAAATCTTCCAATGACCTCACAGCCCCTCACATATCACATTCCCTTCCTGGTCAAACTCCTCAGAACCTTGATGTTGGCAACTGTTTGTTTTTCTAGCAGTTCAATCTGCTGCCTGGCTCCCCCTTTTTCCCAGTACAGCTTGTCAGTCCCCAGGGACCACCCCATTACCAAGCACCGGGTATTGTCAGCTCTGTTCTGACCTGTCTGTCACTAGCAACTGATACTGCCTGCCCATTGTTAGTCATTGCCTCGTTAATGTGTGTGTGTGTGTGTGTGTGTGTGTGTGTGTGTGTGTGTGTGTGTGTTCTGAAGCATGTGTACCCCAGTGTATATGTGAAAGTCAGAGAACAACTTACAAGATTCTGTTTTCTCCTGAGTCTATTCTCCCCTGCCTTTGGCCCTGAAATTGAACCCAGGTTATCAAGTTTGGTGGCAAGCACCTTTAACCACTGAGTCTGTCCCAGGCTTATATATATATATATATTTTTTTTTGATCTAGTAAATGTCATAGTTAACTATGGAGCTGTTAAGATCTTCCTTTCTTATTACTAAAGTCTCTGTATATTCTATTCTTGGATTAAAACTACATGGAAACCAAGAACAATGCTATACCCACCCCAACCCCAATGCACTAAAACAAGAAAGAATTAAGGGTGGGGAAAGTATGTAATATAAAATTCTGTTCTGGACCAGACATGTTTGCAAAAAGAAAAAAAATATATATATATACATATATATATATATATATGCCAGGAAATACTTTGTTTTATTTTTGTTGTTATTGTTGTTTTTCAGAGAGAGTGTTAGTAGTGGGCACCATTTTTGTTACCTCCTAAAGGTCAGAGTCACTAAATTACACAAAAGCACACAAAGGGCATCATGAATTTTAAACCTACATCAAGAATTCTAAAAAGCTGAAATGGACTACTGTCTCATCATCATATCATTTATATTTGGTGACATTGTAAACGCATTTTAAAATTAAAACTCTGATCATTGAGTCTAATAAATGATCATGTTCACAGTGGATTTATCAAAAGACCCATAGTGTGGCCTATAAAAGACACATCTCCTAATGTATTTTTAGATGTCTTTTCCTTCAGCAAAGAGCACTACACAGCTAGAATAAATATTTTGTCCCAGTCTCTTTTGGTTCTGATTGTTTGTACACTAGTAAAGAAAACATACTCCTCCACAATGCCTCATGAGAATGAAGAGTTTCAGTTGTTTGAGAAATAAATGTTGCATTTTTACAAATAATCTTTTATACCCTTATTGAAAGCTCAGCATTTACAGGCACTTTCCCAAATACTATGCTTCTCTCTGCCAATGTACAAAGCACCCTTTCCTCCATTAATATAGACCATGACTAATTGTGACCTGAACGACAGATGACATCGGAGTAGTCTAGCATAAATTATCTCAGTGGAAGTGTAAATGGATCTATCCATTCAGTGAAACCAATTTAAATGATTCTTCTCCCTGTTGTCATTTCTTTAAGTAATCATTCATTTAAATAATGTCCAGCACAAAAGCTGAAATCAGAACTATTCCAGGAGTTATGAAGAGTTGATGGGTAAGCCATTTTTTCAGGCTTGCAAGCTGAGCCAGCCACTGATCACTCACCTGCGTGTAAGTTCATCTAGAACACTGCTTGGATAGTGAGATGAGTGCTCATCTCTGCTCACAGACAGAAAGTCCCTGGCTTGGATTGTAGAACCACAGCTTGGGCACATCTCTCAGGTGAAGACAAACCCTCAGGTGAAGACAAATCTTTCTCATTTTAAGTGTTCAACAAAGAAACAAAAAGTGCTTCTGTGAATTCCCCTTTGACACTGGAGGAATCAATGGCAGACATATCACCTGAACACCCTAGGTTCTAGCCGAAGGACTCATTCATCATGAAGGGACATAATAGGGATTTCTGCAGCCTTTCTCTGCTATTTCCTGACTGCAGCCTACACCACATTATGAAGCCATGCCATTGATTTGATCGACTCCCACTCATGGTAGCTATCGCCCAGCTGTTGAAAATTACTTTTGCCCCACCCCCTTACATCTTTGTAGAACATCTTATTCTGAGAATTGACTTATTCTTGCCTGTTGTTCCCACACTTTTATTAGGAAAGAATTTTTTTTAAAGAATGTCCCTGCTTCTGCCAGCCCCGGGCGGGGGGACCTCAAAAAGAATTTAATATTTCCTGTCACAAAATGTCCGTGGGCTTGTGACCCCACACAATTAGTCTCCTGAACAATAGAGAGGGTGAGACAGGAGAAAAATATCTGTAACTTCTTGCCATGTTGAGTCTATGGGATACATTATGCAGTGGAATGATCGATTAAGGTTAAAAAACCTTTACCTCCTCTGCTGGGTGTCTAAACTGCTCATATCAGTCATTTTGGTGAATAAAGGAATAAAGATTAGAAAATAGGATAGTTGCAGATTTGAGCACTCACAGTGCCAGTACCATGGACAACTACGACATCACTTGTACTATTACAGTAATTTTTATATTACTAGCAGTTGAGGATCATATTACCTGGCAGCTGAGGTGTGCTTTGATAGTTCACTCACAGGAGAGACAGAAAGAAGGAATAATCCTCTCAAGAATAAGCAAATGTTTACGTGTGTAGGTGCATATGCATTGTATGGCCTGCTGTGTATGACTCAGCCTGACTTCATGGCAGACATACTACCCCTCGCTGAGTGATTAAGTACAGATCTCTCAGTAGAAAAATTATGTTTTTTTCATACCCATTACCGCTCCCTCTCCCACTCGTCCTCTCAGTCCTCCCCCAGCCTCTCTCTTTCTCCTCACACCTCCCCTTTACTCCCTAGAAAAGGCAAGGGATCCCAAGGTGAGTCAATTCAGTTTGGCATACTCAGTTGAGGTAGGACCAAGTCCCTCCCCCAACTATCAAGGCTGAGAAAGGTGTTTTCCCACTAGGCATGGGCTTCCAGAAGCCAGTTCATGGACCCAGGATAGACTCTAGTCAGATTGCAAGAGTCTCCAGAAACTGCCCACACCTTTTGGCTGTCATCCACATTTGGAGGGTCCAGATCCATTCTATGAAGATTCATCAGTTGTTATTTTAGAGTCTTTGAGCTCCCAACAGAAGGGGACTACCTACTCCATGAGTCTATCCATCATGATCTTGACCTGTCTGCTCATACAATCTCTCCTTCCTCTCTTCAACTGGACCAATAGGTCAACCCTGTGTTTAGCTATGGATCTCAGCTGATGGATGAAGGTTCTATAATGGAAACTAGGGTGGTCATTCATATGATAATAGGAGAAAAACAGTTTAGGCATCCTCTCCACTATTGCTTAGAGTCCTAGCTAGGTTCATCCTGTGGGTTCTTGGGTGTTCCCCAATGTCAGGTTTCTCTCTAATCCCACAGTGGCTCCCTCTATCAGGATATCTACTTCTTTGCTCTCCCTCTCTGTTGCTCCCCCCACCATCCCATTCTCTCATGTTCTTTTCTCAATACCCCTGCCCTCCCCTCTTGTATGATCACAATTTTCTCAGGAAATCTTCTCTATTTGTCCTTCCCAGGGGTATCTATGGATGTCTTTCTTAACTTTCTCCTGTTACCTAGCTACTGGGAGGAGGGTGTGGATTGTAGCCTGGTTATCCTTTGCTTTATAAAATCCACTAATGAGTGAGTACATACCATGTCTGTTTTTCTGGGTCTGTGTTACCTCACTCTCCAGATCCAGCCTTTTGCCTGCAAATTTCAGGATGTCTTGTTTTTTTTTCCTGCTGAGTAGTATTCCATTGTGTAAATGTACCACAATTTTTAAATACATTATTCAGTTGAGGGGCAACTGTAGGTTGTTTCCAGGTTATGGCTATTACAAATAATGTTGCTATGAACATAGTTAAACTAATGTTCTTGGGTAAGAATGTGCATCCCTTGGGTACATGCCCAATAGTGGTATTGATGGATCATTGGGGAGATTGATTCCCAGTTTTCTGAGGAACCACCATGCTGTTTTCCAAAGTGGCTGAACAAGTTTACACACCTACCAGCAATGGAGGAGTGTTTCCCTTGCTCTACATTCCCTCAAGCATAGGTTGTCATCTGTGTTTTTTTATCTTAGTCATTCTGACAAATGTAAGATGGTATCTCAGAGTTGTCTTGATTTGCATTTCTCTGTTGGCTAAAGACATTGAGCAGTTCTTTAAGCATCTTTCAGCTATTTGAAGTTCTTCTGCTGAGAATTCTCTGTTTAGCTTTGTACTCCATTTTCCAATTGGGTTTTTTGGGTTTTTTTTTTTTTTTTGGATTTTTTTTACCTCTAATTTCTTGAGTTCTCTATATATCTTAGAGATCAGTTCTCTATCCAATGTAGAGTTAGTGAAGATCTTTTCCCATTCTGTAGGCTGTCGTTTTGTCTTATTGACCATGTCCTTAGCTTTACAGAAGCTCCTCAGTTTCAGAAGGTCCTGTTTATTAATTGTTGCACTCAGTGTCTGTGCAACTGGTGTTATATTTAGAAAGTGGTCCCCTGTGTCAATGCGTTCAATGTTGTTTCTCACTTTTTTTTCTAGCAGGTTCTACATTTATGTTGAGGTCTTTGACCCATTTGGATTTGAGTTTTGTGAAGAATGATAGATATGGTTCTATTTACATTTTCTACATAGCACCATCCAGTTATGCCAGCACTATTTGTTAGAGATGCTATCTTTTTTCCATTGTATATTTTTGGCCTCTTTATCAAAAATCAGGTGTTCATAGGTATGTGGATTAATGTCAGGTTCTTCGATTACATTGATCCACAAGTCTATTTCTATGACAGTACCAAGTTGTTTTTTATTACTGTAGCTCTATAGTAGAGCTTGAAGTCAGGAATGTTGATGCTTCCCAAAGTTCTATTATTTAACAGGATTGTTTTGGCAATTCTAGGTTTTTTGTTATTCCATATGAAGTCGATTATTGTTCTTTAAAGGTCTGTGAAGAATTGTGTTTGGATTTTGATGGGGATTGCATTGAATCTGTAGATTGCTTTTGGTAAGATTACCATTTTTACTATGTTATTTCTACCTATCTAGGTGTATGAGAGATCTTTCCATTTTCTGATATCCTCTTCATTTTTTTCTTCAAAGACTTAAAGCCCTTGTCATACAAATATGTCACTTCTTTGAGTAGAGTTACCCTAAGATATTTAATGCTGATTTCTTTTTCAGCCTTGTTGTCTTTTGTATATAGGAGGGTTATTGTTTTTTTAGTTAATCTTGTATCCTGCTACATTGCTAAAGGTGTTTATCATTTATAGGAGTTCCCTGGTAGAATTTTGGAGGTCACTTATGCATACTATCATATCATCTACAAAAAGTGATAATTTGACTTTTTCCTTTCCAATTTGTATCCCCTTGATCTCCTTTTGTTGTCTTATGCTTTAGCTAAGACTTTGAGAACAATATTGAATAGCTATGGAGAGAGAGGACAGCCTTGTCTTGTTTTTAATTTTAGTGGATTTGTTTTGAGTTTCTTTCCATTTAGTTTAATGTTGGTTGACAGCTTGATGTATATTGCCTTTATTATGTTTATGTATGTTCCCTGTATCTATGATCTCTTCAGAACTTTTAACATGAAGCAGTGTTGGATTTTGTCAAAGGCTTTTTCAGCATCTAGTAAGATTATCATGTGATTTTTTTTTCTTTCAGGTTGTTTATATAATGGATGACATTGACAGATTTCTGCATGTGGAACCATCCCTGAATCTCTGGGATGTAGCCTACTTGATCATGGTAGATGATTTTTTTTTTACATGTTCTTGAATTTTGTTTGCCAGTATTTTATTGAGTATTTTTGCATCAATGTTCATGAGGGAGATTAGGCTATAATTCTTCTTCTTTGTTGCATCTTTTTTTGGCTAAGGTATCAGAGTGATTGTAGTTTCATAAAAAGAGTTTGGCAATGTTCTTTCAGTTTCTATTGTGTAGAAAATTTTGAGGAAAATAAGTATTATTTCTTCTTTGAAAATCTGGTAGAATTTTGCACTGAAACCATCTGGCCCTGAGCTTTTTTTGCTTGGGAAACTTTTAATAATAGTTTCTATTTCCTTGGAGTTTATAGGTCTATTCAGGTCATTTATCTAATCTTGACTTAATTTTGGTAAGTGGTACCTTTCCAGAAAGCTGTCCATTTCTTTTAGGTTTTCCAATTTAGTGGTATACAAGTTTTCAAAGTATGACCTAATGATTCTCTGGGTTTTCTTGGTGTCTGTTGTTATGTCTTCCTTTTCATTTCTGATTTTGTTAATTTAGATTCTCTCTCTCTCTCTCTCTCTCTCTCTCTCTCTCTCTCTCTCTCTCTCTCTCTCTCTCTCTGCCTCTCTCTCCCTTTTGGTTAGTTTGGATACGGGTTTGTCTATCTTGTTGACTCTTTAATTTATTGATTCTTTGTAGTGTTCTCTTTGTTTCAATTTTATTGATTTCAGCCCTAAGTTTGATTATTTTTTTGCTGTCTACTCCTTATAGGTGAATTTGCTTCTAATTGTTCTAGAACTTTCAGCTGTGCTGTTAAGTCTCTTGTATGAGATTTCTCCCAGTATTTTATGTAGGCATCTAGTGCCATGAATGTTCTTCTTAGCACTGCTTTCACTGTGTCCCATAAGTTTGGGTATATTATGTATTCATTTTCACTGAATTCTAGGAAGTCTCTAATTTCTTTCTTTACTTCTTCCTTGACCCAGAAATGGTTCAATGGAGACATGTTCTGTTTCCATGAGTTTGTCAGCTTTCTGTGGTTTGTGTTGTTGGTGAACTCTAACTTTAGACCATGGTGGTCTAATAGGATACAATCAGTTATTCTCATTTTTCTATCTATTGTAATTGCTTTATGACTGAGTATATGGTCAGTTTTAGAGAAAGTTCCATGGGGTGCTTAGAAAAATGTATACTCCTTTGTGTTTGGGTGGAAAGTTCTGGTTATATCTATTAAGACCATTTGAGTTATAACATCTGTTAGATCCCTTATTTCTTTTTTAAGTTTCTGTGTGATAGACCTGTCCATTGGTGGGAGAGGGGTATTTAAGTCTCTCATTATTAATGTATCAGGTTTGATGTGAGATTTAAGCTTTAGTAATGTTTCTTTTACATCTGTGGGTACCCTTGTGTTGCAGGCATAAATGTTCAGGATTGAGACTTCATCTTGATGGATTTTTCTTGAGATGAATAAGTAAAGTCCATCCTGATCTCTTTTGATAGATTTTAGTTTGAAGTCTGTTTTCTTAGATGTTAGAGTAGCTATATCAGCTTGTTTCTTAAGTCCATTTGATTGGAAAGTTTTTTCCCAACTCTTTACTTTGAGGCATTGTTTGTCTGTGAAGTTGAAGTGTGTCTCTCATATGCAGCAAAAGGATGAATTCTGTTTTTGTATTAGCCTGTGTCTTTTTATAAGTGAATTGAGTCCATTGATCTTAAGGGATATTAATAATCAGTGATTGCTATTTCCTGTTATTTTTGGTGGTTGCATGTGTGTTTCCATTCTTTGGGTTTTTCTTCTGTGGGGTTATCTATTGCTTGTGGCTTCATGGGTGTATCTAGCTTCCTTAGGTTGGAGTTTTCCTTCTAGTGCTTTCTGTAGGGCTGGATTTGTGGATAGGTATTGTTTAAGTCTGGTTTTGTCATGAAATATCTTTTTTACTTCATCCATAGTAATTGATTGTTTTGCTGGGTATAGTAGTCTGGGCTAGCAACTGTGATCTCTTAGTGTCTGTATAGCATCTGACCAAGACCTTCTGGCTTCCATTGTTTTCATTGAGTAATCTGGTGTTATTCTAATGGATCTGCCTTTATAAGTTAGTTGGCCTTTTTCTGTTGCAACTCTTAATATTCTTTCCTTATTTTGTAGGTTTAGTGGCTTGATTATTATGTGGTGATCAGACTTTGCGTGGTGTGTCTGGTCTACTTGGTGTTCTCAGAGCTTCTTATATCTTTATAGGCATTTCCTTCTTTAGATTGGGAAAGTTTTTTCTATAATTTTGTTGAATATATTTTTCGTGCCTTTGAGCTGGTATTTTCCTTCTATTCCTATTATTCTTAGGTTTGGTTTTTTTTTTTCATGGTGTGTTATGTATCCTGGACATTTTGTATTATGACTTTTTTGGTTTTAGTGTTTTTTTTCCCTGATATATCTATTTCCACTATCAAATATTGTATACCAGATATTCTCTTTCATCTCTTGCATTCTGCTTGCCGTTAATTTTTTCAGATTTTCTATTTCTAGTATTCCCTCAGTTTGTGTCTTCTTTATTGCTTCCATTTCAGTTTTTAAATCTTGAAATATTTCCTTCACCTGTTTGATTGCTTTTTCTTGGTTTCCTTTATTTTCTTTAAAAGATTTGTTGGTTTCTTCCAATTTTTGTCTTTTCTATTTCTTTAATGAAGGTTTTATTTCCTCTTTTAAGGATTCTGTTATCTTTATACAGTTGTTTTTAAAGTCATTTCCTTCTTCTACATTGTCATGATCAGGTTTTGTTGTATAACCACTGGATTTTGGTGGTTCTATATTGTTTTTTTATGTTGTTATATGTATTATTGCACTAGTGTCTGCCCATTGCTTCCTCAGATCAATGCATGATTATTCTGTATCTCAGGGAGCTGATTTTGGTGCAGTCTGTTCTGGCTGTGTTTGTGTCTCAGGAAGCCTCTCTTGATCCAATCTGGGTTCTTGGTCTACTTGGAGGTAGCATGTTCTGTATCACAATGAGTTGTTCTTGGTGCAATAAGAGCTGGATGATTCTGTGTTTCAGGGATCCAATCTTGGTTTGATATTGATCCAGTAGGAGCTCTTGATCCTATAGGTTCTGGTGAATTGTAGGTCTCAAGACAGCTCTTGATCCAATAGGTGGGTCTCAACTAGCTGCTCTTGTTTCAAGTAGCTGGGGAACTGTGGGTCCCAGATAGCTGCTGAGGTCACCGGGTGATGGGATGAATTAGGGGTTAGGTCAGAATTTGCAGGTGTGTTTTACTGGGGAGTTCTGGTCTAAAGTGGTTTTCCCTACTGGCCTGGATTTAGGGGACAGATGAGTAGGGTGGCAGTCCAAGAATTGTGTACCAGGGCCTGGCTCAAGGAGGCCAGGCTTTCTGCCTGGGCTGGGTGAAATTTCAATGTCACTCACCTCTTAGTCCAATAGGTGCTGAGGATCTGCAGGTCTCAAGTAGGCACTGAGGTTGCCAGGTAATGGGATGGATTTTGGGTCAGGGTAAGATTTGTAGATGGGGGTGTCCAGTGAACTGGATTTTACTGGAGAGCTTTGTCCTGCAGGAATTTTTCCTGCTGGCCTGGATTTAGGGGAGGGATGAGTCTCAGTAGGAATTTTTGCAGTTCATTTTCATCTTTACCCATCTTTTGAAATAAGGTGATATTTTATGATGGGAAGTGTGTGTTTTTAAACATTGCCTGATTTTGATAACTTGCTCTGGTTAATCTTGCAGACTCTGGTTCTGAGCAGCTATTTGTCTTCAAAGGTTGTTTTAGTTGTGGATGCTGATGTTGGTGCTCCAAGGGTGATGGCATTGAGTGTGGCACTAAGTGTGGTGCTTTATATCTAAGGTAGTCAAATAATAACCTGGGAGGGGTCCACAGTGCCCTCTGCAAGCTTCCAGACCAGCAGTCAGAACCCGCCCACCGACCATAAGATCAGAAGTTCTAGCCTTTGTTCCACTCACATATCTCCTCAAAGGGATCCAGTCAGCACTTTCTGAGGTGCTCAGCAGATTGTTAAGATGTATCAAGGGTGAGCCATATACCTGCAGTTTCCTTCTTTATCTTCTCCTGCCTCCTGTGTACACGGAGAGATGAGTCCACATACAGCATGGTGTTTTTATAACATAGCCTTCCTGCTAGAGGTAGATTTCCCAGAATCCAATGCAACTCAGCTTTTGGGGCCCTTTATTTATATGTGCCTCTTTTAAGGGAATTGTGCTGATTTTATGGTCAAAAGTTTGTATTTTTTTGTTAAAAAAGAAGCCTATAAATTGGGCAGTCTTCAGGCTCCACTGTATTCCTGTCCATGTGAGTAAATGCTGGAAGAAAAATAAGGTAATTTACAGTCTACAACATTAACTCCTCCAATAAATCACAATTGTAAAAGATCTCAATCCCTACATAGCATCATTTTCTCTACTTGCCTGTCAGTGCAGTTTTAGTGAATGGATAAAATTTCAATGTGTTCGAGCAAGGCTCAGAAGTTCTTTAACTCTCAGTGTTGTTTGTACTGTTAACCCTCTGCACATCTGTTTGCAGCCCTTCTACACAACTTTCCCTATTCCATGCTAAGGCGAGCACATGTCACTTTCTGAAGTGTGTACTTAAACTCATAGACAGGAAATAGCAATCACTCCAGTACCTTCCATTCTCCCATCAGAATGTACATTATACAGCTGTGGCCTGGCTAGTATCTTTGATCCCCCTTTGCAACTCAGTCTACTGAATTGATTATTACTTCTATCAAATCCTATTGAGCTCCCCAAGCTGCCAAACCCATCCCATCTCAGGAGTGCATTCCCAAGACCAAAGTTCACAGGCACTAACCCCATTACTCCAAAGAGCCTGTACCACAGAGGCTCTGAAGAACAGTGGGAAAGATCTTAATTAAAGCAAATTGCCTCCCAATCATACCAAATTAATGCTGCCCCAAGACACTCTCAGAGAAAAGAAATTATTATATGTAGTGGAAGTGCCAAAAAGGTATTTGGACAGACTATTCAGCCTTAGGAATAATGAGAGAGACAGTCTTCAGAATTTTGTTAAGGATTTCTTCAAGACTTTTCTTAGAATTAAGGGTTCTTTTCAGCTTTAATTATGATTCTGTTACAAGCAAAAGTGCTTAAGTTCAGATGATTCTTACTGTGTAAAATATAGCTAAATGAATAAAGCCATCCCTGATGATGCACAGACCTCTTGATGTTTTCAGTTTCTCTCCCCAGCATTTCGAAATTGCACTCACCCGTTTATATTCTCACCTCAGAACAAATGAAAGGGCCCTGGTACTGGTTTCAAGGCCTCAGGAGAATCTTGCCTGAGTGCAGAGAGACCAGAGCAGAGGCCTTTCCTGAGTCAGCTGTGAAATACGAACTCACAAATAAAGCAGGGTGAATAGTTCATGTGAGCTACATCTGAGAAAGGGTAGGGAGTCAGTGCCCCATCGACAGAGGAACCCCAAAGGTGTGAGAATCTACCCAACTGGCACCTCTGTGTGTCTCCCCAAGACCCCCATGCTACAAAGTGGCAGAAGAGTGTTCCATCTGAGTCTCTATTGAGAAATCACAAGTGTTGGTTAATGCCTATTTCCTCTGAGTTCTGCCCCATAGGCCCACTGTGCTCGGCCATGGCAGGCACACCAGAAATACCTACTTAATGTTTAATCTGCAGGGAATGAGAAGGGCCCTTCAGTTCAATGATAGCAGAAACTCTGGGATATTCCAAGAAAAGCCTTGCTGTGTTTCAAGTTGGTAGTGGCATTGTCTTATGACTGCTATTCATTCTTTTACTGATTTATTTGCTTGGCATTTAACTTCTGTGGTTTGGCATGGTTGTGAACAGAATCTGGAGCCTAGGGCTGTATTAAGCTGGTCAAGCATGAAATTATAGTGTGTTAGCTGCTGGCAATGCACAAGGATGCACAGGAGACTAAGCATAACCCAATAGTACCGGGAACTTCCAACATGAATTTCTAAGGCACTTATTATTATTCTGGTTACAGTGTCACTGTGCAACAAGTTTACATTTTCTATCCTCAGTGCTTTTGAAATTTCAACTTTGGAATGGTCTTTGCTTTTTAAGCATAACAGTTATCTATGATTGTAGATAGCACAGCCCACCATTTAGATAGCACCAACCTTTTCCATCATTTGTCACTTCGAAGTGTTATTAATAATTAGAAGAAAATAGTGAATTGAAAAACAGTTTTCAGCAAGAAGCCAGGGATCAGAACTGAATGCAGCCAGGCGCAGCTTTGCAGCACGGAAGAAAACCATCACCATAGCCATAATCATTGAGAACTCCAGACAACAGCCCAGCAGTCTGCTCTTGCTAACCATTGTTCACCAGGCGCCACACGTTTTTAAATGATGTGGCAATATGGTCGGATGGCAAGCCTTAAGAACATTAGAGAAAAGATCTGGAGAGTAATTTGTTCACATTAAGAGGCAAAGTAGGTGTCAGTGCAGAAGGCGGTGGGGGAGGTGTGAGGTACAGGAAAGACAGACAGGAAGAGGATTGCTATACACCAAGGGAGAAGTGAGCAGCCTGCAGCTCAAGCAGAGAAATCCCCCAGACCTAGCCCTGAGCTACCACAGATGAGTGAGCAAGCTGGAAGCTGCCTTTTTTCCCTTCAACCTCTCACTTCACGGGAAGCTGTGCAAATTGCAATTAATTACCCAAGAAAAGGATGCCAGACAATGGCCACTAACAGAGGGGCTGGAGGGTCCTTCTCCAAGGAATGTCCACATCAGGAGTGCGTGTTAATGAGGAGATTGTGAGACAGGGTAATGTGGAATTCTGGGGGACTCACAAATAATTACTGATGATGACTGAGAGGAAGAAGCATTGGTAGTAGCATAAGCAAACCAAAATACCATGCTTTGTGCTGTCAGTTAACAGGGTGTTGGGGGGACCACAATTAAATCAATAAGATTGAAATATGGTATCTGAAGATCCCAGATCCCTCAACTACTTTTTTGTCTATAATTCACCAGCAAACCAGCAATTCACTGTGAGATGACCTCAATCCACAGGCTTTTCTTTGAGGCTATAGAGCATACAGACATGTGTCTCACAGAATGTGAATTTTACAAACAGGATCCAAACTCCTAGCTCTTTGACTTAACAACTGAGGAACCTGAGCAAGCTGTGTTTTTAAATCTCTAGTTCTCTGGAGCGGTGTGCCTTCACCGAGGTATAGCATGGTTCACTAGGCTACCCATAATTCACTCCTGTGATCCTTGGGATGCTCTGGGTTATGTGTAGCATAAAAAAATGCCCATTCATTCTGATTTTTTTCCCCTTTGTCCAGTAGCTGCTGTGAGTCTAAACCTCTTGAAGCCATAGGGTACAGCTAGGTGTGTCATTATTTTAGACACATTATTTTAAGATGTATGCATATGTATTCCAAGATCTGTGCATCTGATTTAGGTTGAAGAGCTAATCAGATATATGATTGGATTTAGCTGACTAGCAGCCATCTTGTTCACGCCTCCTCTTCCTTTCTCCTGCCCTCTCTCCTCTCTATCCCTCTTCTCTCCCTAGGATTCACAGATGTGCTTTTAAACATAGCACTTCTCTGTCTGCTTATTAGTCTGACATAGCATAACATAAAGATCAAATTGGACCCAAACTGTTATCAATAACTTTCTGTTTGTGTCACAAGCTTAGTGCAAATGGGAACATTGTAGAAAGCAGAGTCTAGTTTTACTTAAAACAAAGAATCTTAAAATGGACTTAGGCACAGCCAGGTGACATCCTTAACACCCTGACATTGCAACGAACATGAGTGTTTTCTTCCTTCTTAAAACTCTCCAAATCTCCAGACAAGGAACCAGGTGGTCCAGTGGGGGTAAAGAAGTGTGGATACCAAATACACACACATTCCCACAAATGTAATTAATTATGTTTTAAAAGGAGTTTTGATTTATTATATATTACTCTCATGTTTTTAAAAAAGTGACTGAAATGGTGTTCAAAGATCCCTTGCTTCTTCCTTTGAGGTCAGATCATCTGGAAATATGTGACTTTGTATTAGCAGGTCACAACTGGTCACAGGGTGACTCTGATGTTCAAGGCTGATCCTATGCTGACAGAGAAATAAACAGATGTAATAAAAATGAAAAGACAAGGAAATGGAAGAGTAGCACACCAAGAGGGTCTTGTCACGTGTCATCTTTGACTGCTCATATGTGGACAGAGTCTCTCGTTTGAATTTGTCTAGCTAGCTAGGCAGCTTTTTTCAGGGATCTCCACCTCTGCTCCTCAAGAGCTGGAATTACAGGCAGACCACCTCATCTGCTGGGCATTTACCTGGGCACTGAGTACCAGAACCCTGGTCCTCACACTTGTGAACCATCTCCCCAGTCCCCTTTGTTATTTATTTTCTTTACTTTTACATTTACTTATTTATTTCCACAATACTTTCTTCTGAATGGTAGCAAGGTGTCTTTCGGTTAATTGTGTCTGTTCTCATTCTGTTCTTGGTCCTTCCCTGTGTCTTTTTGACTCTTTCATTAATGAGACTGAATTCTTAATTTCCTTTCTGTCCTATTCACTGTTGATATGTGGACAGTTAACTAAATCTTTCGTGTAGGTTTTGTATCCTATAACCTTCTGATTTAATGGTTAGTCTTTTGTGGAATTTTTATTTAAGATTTTTAATGTGTAAATATTGACCATTTTATTATTTCTTTTATTTATTTTTTCTTATGAAATTGACCTGACTAGGCCTTCTAGTGTTACCCCATTGAATATAAGAGCATAAGTAAGTAAGTTTGCCTTAATCCTGAAAACCTGTGTGATTTTACACATGAGATTGTTTATAAAGTTTTCCAACATGTATAGCTTCTTGGGCTCCTAGCCTCAGCCTAGCCAATCATTTTATATAATTTATAATTATATAAATCTAAGGGTTCCATTGTGAACTAATATGTGAGTTACAGTGCTGTTGTGACCTCAAGGGGTTTTAACTTCTAAAGAAAAAGGCTTAGATCCCTTCCTAACAGAGACTTTGTTACTGTGTCCTTTATCTGTGACCATTGTACATAGGAATGTTTTACCCTACACATTAAGAGTCAAGTATTGTAATTCAGCCCACTTTGTAGAAGAGAACACTGAGACCTGATGTCACAAAGAAAGTCAAGGAGCAGACTGGACTGGGAAGCAAACACACTGACTCTCTGGGAGAAATCAAGTCTAGTGCCAGCCATGCCTGGCTTTGCCTCACTTCTTCCTGTGAGGCCGTCTATTGCTTTACAGCATGTTGGCATCAAACCACATTTACTAATGATGTTTCCTGAAACCTATTAACCAAGATTATTAATTCAGCAATTGCATGTTTATGCCAGCTGCCTTCTGGTTATGGTAAAAGATCCACATGTGGACCTGGACCTCACCTGAGAGTCACATCTGTGGTCTTCATGACAGCTATGTTTATGTCAGGTTTTGATGACATGTACAGGATCAAGATTGAATTTCCAGATGATTAAATTAAAAAGTTCAACTGATTGACATGCACAAATACTTTACCCAGAGATTTCTCCTGTCCAGAACAATGTGCCTCACAGCAACTGTAACACATGATTTCTTCAATACAGACTCAACGAGAGGAGATGGGAGGGAAATGCTGCTTCTCCTCTGCTTTCTTTTCTTCCTACAACATCTGCTACAGTCCTCTCCCCCACTGTGGAATCTTGGAAAGAGCCCAGCTGGAAGGGTTGGGTTCTCTTCCCCATGATAATTTTAGAAGCAGAAGCTAAGGAAATGCATGGAATTCTGTCAAGAGAATGAATGATAATATGTTAAATGTCCTTGCTAGAGTCCATTGTTGGGGATTGGTGTGATCTGATACTAAAGGCAGCAGATTCAGAGTTCTGCTCTGGGCCACACTTCAGCATCCTTCATCACTGGCCAGCCATGAAGCTCGCTAGCTATGGGCTAGGTCAGGAAGCAGCCTGTGGCCTTATACATGGGATCCAGATTGCACATTAGATGCAAATCTTGGAAGATGGCTATTTGTGTAGAGACTCCAAACATTTCTGAAAAAGCAAGAACCCAGCATGCACAGGGAATATTCTAGCTACCAACAGTGAACTGCTTATCAGTTCTGATAATTAGAAAGCTATGGAGTATTATTTGGTTGATAAGTGACATCTGACAAAACATATCATATTTTATGGCTATATCTGAAAGACTAAATAATATGAAGGTGTCTGATTTGAGAGTACTTTTATTTCTGTACAGTGGACAAGAATCACAGTATAGAAAACATACCTCTCAGGATGATAGTGTAGTATGCACTTTGGATTTGAAACAATCAGGAAACATTATGAAAGCAATAGATGGACAGCAATGATCTGATCTAACCACAGAAGACATGCTCACATAACCCATCAATCTTTCCAAAAATATGGCAGCTAGTTGGCAGTTGTAACTAATGTCAGTTGCCCAATGGTCTTGAGTAACGTAGCTCATTGTTTCCAGATCTCAAGTTTTGGCTATGTCATCTGTTTACTGGGAATAATAAATACATACTCAAAGGATAAATGTGAGAAAGTAAATGAAATCATATGCCCATATACAAGTCAGTAGGCACATAGTTAGACGAACACCAAACATCTGTTACCAATATCCCCCCAATATCGCAAATCTCTTCTTGTCTTTTCAATTCATTCTTTCTCATCTTTGAGCCTATATTGAAGGAAGTAAAATTTCCATTAAGTGCCTGCATAGATAAATGTTTTCATGAAGAGAGACCTACAAAAATAGATTGCAATGTTTGAATGCGCAGAACCACTTGGTTTGGATTTTGTTTGGATTAAATCCAGATGAGTTAGCCTGGGTGAAGTCCTGGTTTAGTGTCTTAAAAACATCCCAGGAAGTTCAGGATGCACCCAAGCTGAGAACCAATGGCTTAAACCAGCAGCGCTCTTCTAATTTCCCTGGTCCATGATTCTCCCCGCTCAGTTTCTTCTCTATGACACTGCTTCCAGAATTCTCTCAGCTGTCAGATCTGACCTAGACACCATTGAAAACTTAGATTCCTGTGCCTATGGCAAACGCAATAAATAGACATCTCAATGTGTCACTTCCAGGAAGTTAGTTGTGGCTTCTCAAAACCCAGCATTTTCGAACTAGCCTGGGCATGGCAGGAAAGGCTGCCATTAGAATCAGAGAGTCAAGAACTCAGTCTGCCTCTCCCAGCATTCAGAGTGAAGCCAGCACATGACCACAGCCAAAGACCTTGCACAGCTTATTTGTCTCCCAGCCAAAAGCTATATCCACCATCAGTCTCTTACTGTTCCTGCCAGGCAGAAAACCCGAGTTCCTCTCCTTGACCTGCTGGCAGCTCCTTGCTAGAGTAGCCTGCCCTTTCTTCCTCCCCATAACCCTTGACTCCTAGTCCAAGAGTCAAGCTCAGTGTCACCTTTCTCCCCGAAGATTTCTGACTGCCCTGAATGTAATTAGTCTCCTGTCTCCAGTTCTAGGCTGCACACTATTTGTCTCTTCTTTCTAATTGATTTTATTGTGCTGTGTAGTAATGTACTCTATGTTTATATGTGTGCAGCTCTCGAAATACATGGAACATTGATGATACAGAGGGAGGGAGGGAGAGAGGGAGGGACGGAGGAGTGAGTAAGTGAGCGAATGAGTGAAAGAGAGGAAGTGAGGAGAAATGGAGGGAGGGAGGGAGGAAGTGAGCGGAGTCCTTCAGTGCATATGCTTATGCTTACTCATCCGGTTTCCCAGTGAGTAACTGACACATAGTAGGAGTTCAGGGGGAGCCTGCTGAGTGATGAGCAGTGTCTGTGGGCCCTGCTGCCACCCATCTGCTGCAATAATCTGTCCTCATTGTGAGTCATAAAGCACAATCTGCCAGAGAACTTCCATCTGGAGAGACCTCTTCCCCCAGCAGCCTTTCTTTCCTTTCCATCTTCAGGCCTGTGCTGTTTCTTATTCAACAGGAAATAATTGAATGCTAGTACTGACACAAAAATAACTCGGAAGCTATAAAAATCATAAAATGTCTATTAGTAATATTGCACAGGATGCTTTAGGGCAGAGCTGTTCAGCACCACACGTTTAGCATCCCGGGTCTCTTCATGCATCATGTGTGCATGCTCCTCTGGATGTGTCAAGGCAGCCAGCAGCCCCTCTCTCCTGTGCAGAGAGCTCTCATGACTTGTTCAAAATCAGCCATGTGTGCATGGAGAGGAAGTGTACCCCATCATCCCAAATTAGTTAATGTATGCAGGAGAAAGCCTGAAGCCAGAAGTTCTCACTTCCACCTACTTAAACCCCAGCATCGGGCTTTCCAAAATACAGAGGGAACTGCACAGCACTGATGTTCAAAAAGAGTTAAGCTTTTTTTTTTTTTTTTTTTTTTTTTTTTGATTTCTGGTGATTTATTCATTTAAGTCAGCATCACTGCAGAACAGAAACTATTTCAGCTCCGTGCATAAGTGGAATATCTAATAGAGAATTACATTATAATGAAATATGCATTAATACAAGCTTCATAAAGTACTTCTCATGTTTTGTGGGCATCCAAAAGTTTAAAATGCATATAATCTTATTTTAGTTGCTATTCAAATGATGGTACATTGGGTTAACGTGCTTAATTAAAAGTCATATTTGAAGCATGCAGCAGGGTAGTTAATTCACTATTGACATTTACTATAACATAGTTAAGCATGTGGAAATAAGACAATGGGAGATGTCTGCTTAGAAGGACTGGTGGGATAGAAGGAGGGTATTTTATAAGGTTCAGGATACAATAGGTGTTTGACACTCAGGAAAATGCAGCAAGTATGCCCTAAAACATTGGCCATCAATAATATATTTCTGGATAAAGAGACACTCTCAAAATGACATGCAAACACTCTACTGCTTATGTTTAGATGCAGGTTAGTTATCAGGATGTTTCCAGGGCTCCTTAACCACAGTTCAGATGCCCTGTGGGCACACTGCTTGAAGGGTACATTGGCTGCCCATCATGAGCACTGTCCTGAGTTCTGTCCTTCTGTCCTGAGGTGAATGCTCAGTGTGCCTGCTGTACCTACTCCATTGCTTCTGCACACTGGGCATCCTGGGTGTAAGTGAGCAGGTCTCGCCCTCTCATTCACATCTCCCACCCAACTCAGAGTCTGACTGACACTCGGGGCCAGCCCAGACTGTACATTATCCCACCTTTATCACCAACATCTTCTGGATTTTCTCAGCCTCTCCTCCTAACCTCCTCAAAAACCTCAGGACCAAACCCAAAACTAGTCAAAGTGGAACACAGCAGAAAAGTTCAGGAATACCTCATTGAGTCCTTGACTGGGCAAGAAATACATGGCCTGAGTCCCGCCACCAAAGGCTCCTTAGCCCCTAGCTGAGGTGAGAACTTACAAACTGAAAGGTGAACCGTGATGGCACCAGGGAGAGGAGTGGAAGGGGAGGGAAGACCTTAAGCCAGAGAGGCCCAGCCTCTCCACCAGCACCAGGAACCCAAGGCCACAGGAGGCACAGAATCAGGTGAGGCTGCCAGCAGTCAGCTGTGAGCCTTGCTGGGAATGGCAGCAGGGTACCAGTCCCCACTCTACCAACAACTAGATGAAAAGGTCTGATTGCTTTACTGGCCAGTGATCTCTAACTTCATGTCAGTAAGGATCAAACGGTACCAAGTCAGAAGGGTTTCCCAGATGGATGCTACATCTCTGTTTCATGTGTGCCCCTTCCTCCTAAGTGGTCACTCAGCATCTTGTCTGGGCCTCTTGTTCTTTCTTACATCCCAATCAAATTCGTTACTGATACCTCCACCCTAATCAACCTTTTCCTTTTCCCTTCTCTTTTTCCTCTCCTGCTCTCACGCCCTTCAAGAGACAATGAATGAGATGATCTATAAGTTGCCCTGTTCCTCTGCCAAGTGCAGCATTTGCTGTGAGCGGGAAGCAGAGATTGCAGCTTAGCTCTGCTGGCTTGGCACCCAGCTTCCTGTTAACGGCCTGGTTCTACAATGCTGGCCTTTTGGCTCTGTGATCTTCTTTGAACAAGTGCCTCTCAAAGGTCAGCATAAGTGAAAAGTTCAAGGCCCACAGCAGGCAATGGGTCACATGTCCAGTACCCTTTGGCCTGACTTTTACATGAATGGAATATGTTCAGGCAAAATTAACAGCAGAATATAAACACTGAGACTCACAGACAGGCAAGCAAAGCAAACAAATCTACCAGGATATTGGAGGTTGAGTCAAACTAGTCAGGGACAGACAAAGTAGACATGTCTGTGTGCACATGTAGAACCTAGGAAAGTTCAGGAAGTTCCCAGTGGAGCTCAGAATGGCAGCAGTGACTTCCAGTTGGAGACGGGAGGTTTCTGAGAGAACCAACTGCACTGAGCTGGACTCCCAGCTCTCTGTGGTGCTGAGTCAAGGTGATGGGGAACAGAGGATGGTACCAGAGGGTCCAGGGCCATCTGAACATCACTGTAACAGAATGGTGGAAGAAATTAATATTCCTCCACAAGGTGCCTCTTACACTGTCCGTCCCTGTCTCTAAATTGATTCCCCACCCCGAATTCACACACATTTATGAAGAGAATTCCTTTTATAGACTTCTCAACTGAACCCTACCACAGTCTACACCTGTCATTGAAATGCTTTTCTTTACATGTGGGAGGCCGTGACTGTTCAGAGATGAAGCTAAACCCTCACTTGGATTTATCATTGCTACTCTGGAAGACTTTAGGCTTCCCACTTTCTGTCCTCTCTACAAGAGTCTCTGTAGTGAGAGCCAGGTGAAATTCTACAGGAACGCATTGCCAGCCCCCAAACATGTTCTCAAAAGACCTACAAGGGCCATGTGCACTGCTTTTTCTTCAGCTGTAGTGATCGTTTAACATGTACATTGTGCTGACAGACTCAAGGGGGTCATTACCACTGAGGAAAAAAACTATTTCACCATATAATTGGCCCCTATTCCTATTTGTAAAATCCATGTGCAGAAGACGAGAGTCTTGTGACCATCAAATACATGAAGACATAGACCCACTGAATACACAAATACGTAGTGCCTATTATGTGTCAGGTGCTATACTTGGTGCATGAAAGATGTAGGCCCTGTTTTCATACAGCTTTCAATAGGACAATGGGGATGGGTCAGACTAACAGGAGTAATAATGACACATGTGACCATAATTTGACATAACAGATAGCCAGAGGTACAGGGACAAAGGAAGCTGCTACGTGGAGAAACTTGTCTGAGGAGAAAATGTTCCAGCCCGGAAAAAGCAAAGCTTCCTAATAGAGGTCCTGGACCCAGTGTACCCTTCCTACTTCATACGGACCTTAACCTTTTAAGGAAACCCTATAATGTCCTCAAACTCTCAAGAGCCTAGTATTATTGAGGTGAGAGTCACTGTCACAGAGTAGTACAATATGCCTTAAAGTACAAAACCCAAACTACCCATGAACCACTGACCTTCCAACTGCATGGATTTACAAATATTCTTATTTAGAGTAACGCTGCAGCAGATTCTTTGGGCCTCACTCCTTGTATAATTATTAAGTGGGAAAGGAAATATCCTAAAACTTAACTGGCATGTGCCCAGAGCAGATCCTAAGTAAGTCTCCTTGGAAACAGAACACAAACCTTATGACTTCAACACAAAGGGCAGTCTATGAAAAGCCATTGTGTCTAGGGTATGATACAAAAGACCAAAGGTGGGCTGAGCTGCAAATCAGAGAGCAAGGTCAGGGATGCCTTGGTACAGGGAAGGGGCCTGATGGATGGGACACATTGCCTCACATGTCTGTCACCACCAACAGGTCACCAGTCTGTGAGTGAAAACCTGCAGCTTTGCTCTGGAGTAGAGGCCACAGTGAACTAAGCTTCAAGCAAATGAGGCAGGGCATGCCACCTTGCTTTCTGCAGGGCTCTAGTTAAGCTGTGTGATATCAGAGATTCATTTTCTAGGGTTAATGTAACAAAGTTCCCCAAGCTGGGAATGACTTTAGTCTTTACAGCCCTGAGGGTTACCTGATGAAAATGAAGGTCAGCAGTCCACACACCTTCCACTGGCTTCCAGGAGGCATCATCTCTCCTGGCTCTTCTTGCTTGTAATGGTGGCTGAAATCCTCCACATTCCTTGGCTTTTAGTGTCTCCTCTGCTTTGTCCTGTGTTTGTCTCTGTATACACATTCCCTTCTTAGAGAAAGGGACCAGTCATATAAAGGCACCCTATTTTAACAAATGCTGAACCTCACAAAAGACTCTATTCCAGTGTGTTACAAGTTTCATAGTTGGGCTTGTATGTTTTGGGGGATATCACTCATCTCACAATACTTCCTATCATTTCCTCCCTTTCCAGATAGTGCTGGGGATTAAACCCAGAGCTTTGCTCATCCTGGACAAGTGTCTTACCACTGATGGCCTTCCTCTGCCCTACACAAGAAAATACTGTCATTGGCCTTAACATATAGAGGTCCTCCAGCTCCTATGTCCAGGCCAGTCTTCACAACTAATATGCCATTGAGAACTAGATAGCTGAGTCACCTGCTCTCAGGACTCCACTGAGTCATGGAGAGGCAGAGTCAGAACAGAGGAACACACCAAATAGAGAAATGAACTCATCCAAGTTAAGGCCAAGGAGACCATTTGGATAACCAAGGTCTAAGGGATCCCCAGCAAATAAGTGTTTATGGGCAAATGTCAGTCCTGACCCAGTAGACCCCATGCTGTGGAGAAAGACATTAGACAAAAGGAGAGGCAAGGCCTGTCACTCTCCAAAGGCATTGCTCCAGTGCTGAGGCCTACATGCTCTGCTCCAACTTCGCCCTGATCATCTTGACATGCTCTTTATGAGCCTTTAAATTTCAATTTCAACTGGAATCCTTAGTGACCTGTTGCCTTCCCCTCTAGGTCTTCTACCCACCCACCCCTGGCACATCTATTCTGTAGGATCTGTGTTTTGCAACAGACTGCAAGTGTCCATGAGGCAAAAGACAAATGTCAATAATAGCCCGGGAGTTGCTGCCTCCTTCCTATTCACAGAGGCAGCTTCTAGAAAAACCTTTCCTGCTAATTAAATAAACCTTTCTCCTGATGAATGAGAACATGGGGGAGATCTTATCCAAGCACTAGAGAGCAGTAGCTGCCCTGAGGCTCAGCCTCTCTTCTAAGGGAGCTGGCATTCAAACAAGTAAAAAGTTCTGATTTCAAAGTTCTTGACAAAAGCAAGAATCCACCTCCATCCCCTAACCAACACTCTCAAGAGGCCCAGGCATCACTCATTTGTAGTCAGAAGTTTCTGGCCTAGTCTAGAACCCGATATCCAAACCTACCCACAGCTGCTTCACCCCAAGTAATCACACAAAGGCTTATATTAATCACATGCTGTTTGGCCTATGGCTCAGGATTATTGCTAGCTAGCTCTTGCATCTTAACTGATTCATATTAATCTATGTTTTGCCATGTGGCTTATGGCTTACCTGTACTTTGGCAGCTTGCAGCTCCCTTTCTGACTCTGCCCTCTTTCCCCTTTATCTGTGCTTGAATTTCTGGCCTGCCTATAAGCTGCTTCCCTATAGGCCAAAACAGTTTCTTTATTAACCAGTGGAAATTCACAGCATACAGAAAGACATCCCACATCACTCATTGCCTGCTGCCTCAGCCAAGTATAATCTACCCATCTGCTCAGAAACAGCAGAGGGAAAACAGAGTCCAAGCAAGGAAACTAAAGATCTTTCTAGGCCACTACATCTCTCTATCCAGATCAACTTCCATTTTTTTCTCCTCTTCACAGCACAGGCCAAGGGACGGTGTTCACTGCACCATTGCACATTAATATACACTTAAACACTACCTCGGGGAACATTAAACAGAGTATCTATTTTTATCTCTGTCCAATTCTTTTCATTAAAGATAAATTGTTTTTGAAAAAAGAACTAAAGTTGGTACAGACTAAAAGTATCATTAAATTTCTTTGACAAAAGGACAAGCCACCCCTGGATCTCTGTGACCTGCCTATAGTTCCTGACCCATGGGCCTAACATAACTATTTTTAACTTAGAAAAATTGCATAGTAACAACTTTAAGTTCCTGTTGGGATGTAAGGATACATGGCTAGGAGCAGCCAAGGCCCTCTTTGTTCAAAAAACAGAAACCAAAAGAACACAGAGAGGGAAGCGGGAGACTCCTGAACTTTGTTTCTGCCATGCCATGTGGCGACCTCATGAGCCCTGCAGACACAGAAGACACCACTGTACGGCATAGTCTTCCAGATGAGCCTGTTGCCAGCACAGGCTCTCCCCACCACTGGCCTTGTCAGGAGGAGCAGCTATATCTCTGCAAAGATCTAATTTTAGAGAACAGAGCTTGGTAATATGCACCCGATGTAACAGGAATAAAGTGTGACTTCCATTACTTAGATGACCAGAAGATGGACTGTGCTTTGTCTTTGTTGGGGCCCTGCAGCTGCAGCATTTTAAATTTCATTTATTCTCGAAAATTGATTTTCTTTATTCGATTTACCTCCTCATCGGGCTTTCTACTAAGACTGCCCCATTGTACCACCATTAATAACCACAGGACACTGAAATTTCCTTGAGTGTCACACCTGGGGGTTATTTGTTTCTGCAAATTAGACTCTTAACTCTAATGAGAGCATTCAAAAACCCACACAGTATTTTCTGTTTAACATCCTAGGGAGGGAAGGGCTGAGCCCTGCCCACCGGCCCAACAGCTGCTCACTGTTCAGGGCAGTGATGGGGCAGCTTGAATCCCCAGGGCAGCTCTGAGGTTAATCTCCTGGAATATGGCTCTTGCTCAGAGCACCGTAAGGCTGCCTGAGCCACCTCAGTCACAGATGATATTTTGCCTCCTGCTTTGCAAGCAGAGCCAGGGCATTTGTTGGGGCCAATTTCCAGTTCTCATGCCAACCAGTCAGCAGGGAGGAACTGAGCTTTGGTGCATGTCTATGACGCAGCCCTAAGGAGGGTTTGTCCATAGGGAGAAACTGGGTTAAAGATCTTGTTGATCATCAGTTGGAGAAACTTCTTTCCTTTGGGCCATTTTGGAATGATCTGGAATGATTCATTTCCATGGCGTTTCGTTTTAAATTCTGAGTTCATTGCTGTGATACTTGTTAATCAATTCTAAGTGGAAACAGCTGCTGTGTGTCACTCCCACAGTCCCCCTGAAAACCCTAGAAAACTGTAATTCAAACCATTCTCTCGCTGCTGCTCAAACCTACTCACAATGTTCATTTGTACCATTCTGTGGGCCTGGTTTCTGGGCTCTTTCCTGGAATCAGCCTTCTGCATACAGGGATAAGGGTGAGCGTGGTAGAGGGGGGTGCATGAGCTGGGAGGAGCACAGATTCAGTGGACATCTGATGAAATGTAACAGTGTTCTACCTTAACAGCAAAAACCAGGATCCATGGGAGATATCCATGTATTTTCTCCTCATTGGTCCAGAACACATTTATTGAAAAGTTACTATGAGCAAGCAAACAGTTACCTGCTGGTTTGTAAAATAGAAAATGCAGTTCTCAAGGAGCTCACAGCTCAGTGGGAGAACACAACTTTAAAAAAAATATCACAACATAAAGAACTAAATGAGAAAGCTGTGGTGGCTGTGGTAAACAGGAGCTCAGTGAGGGGCTGCTGAACTCCTGTGTCCCATTTATATCCAGCATCCCACGGAAAGGCAGAGCGGATGGCATGATCAGCTCCATGCTTGCTATATAAAGGAGATGGGTTCTTTCCGATATAGAGAGGAGCAGGTGTACTGTATCCCTATCAGCTGCCATGATCTATGTAGCTCTGTCAGACTGCTTCCAAAGCCAGAAGCAGAACCAAGGTGGTTCCCCCAGCAATGCTAACAAGTATTCCCTCTAAAAGCCATAAGGTTAAGAATGTTCATTTCTCTATTGCTTATGAGGACGATGATGGTGTCTCTCTGTCAAATAGTAATAATGTCTAGAATATTCTGGGACAGTGATTCTCAACATGTGAGTCAGGACCCCTTTGGCAAATCTCAAAAAAATATATATTATGATTTATAGCATTAGCAAATTTACAGTTACGAAGCAGCAACCAAAAATAATTTTGTGGCTGGGGGTCGGCACAGCATGAGGAGCTGTATTAAAGGGTCACAACACCAGGAAGGTTGAGGACCACTGCTCCAGCAGGATACAAGGGGGAGAGGGAACTGCTGATGCTTTGGTCAAGGAGCATGAAGAAACCTCACAGCCACTGGGATGTGAGAGGAGAGCCCACCTGTCTCTGCAGATGTGGCTTCCAGCCTCCAAACTACAAAAGCCCTCCATGCATTTTCTGAGTTAAAGTTACTGTGAGAATGTTTCCTGTGGCTGGAGGGGGTAAGGGGGAGATAGGCTGTAAGGGGATTTAATCTATGGGATACAGCTCACCCCCATCATTTGCCCTCCTTCTGTGAGTAGCTGTATGGCTGAAAACAGCTTTAGAAACAGCAAGATACTGTTCCCCCACTGAGGCTGAACGCAGGTTCCATTTCCACAGCCACTGAAGTAGCAGCAACCACCACTACCTGGGAGGACCCCTGTGGGGACAGAGGTGGGCCTTGTGCAAGCCCCTGGCATGCTGTCTTGTCTCCAGCAGGAAACCAATTAATTCTGGCTTTTGGTGGTTTTCCTAACTCCTCAAGTCTATGCCCAGTAAAATAAAGCCTCAGTGAAGTCTCCAAAAGAAGTGAGTTTATTGTTGTCCAGACAGTAGTTTGAAGGAAGATATTTAAAAGAAGAAGTGTATGTCTGAACAAGAGCCTGTTCTCTAGGGTGGAAGGTTGCAGTGTATGGGGGTGGGGTTGTCATGAGGCAGGGGTGCCATCTTGGTCTCAGCAATGGTTAGAGGCATGAGTGACATGGTCAGAGGTATGAGGGACAACTTCAGTCCTCAAACATCTGACACTATCAGAAACAGTGGTCATCTCGTCTGAAGGGTGATGAGATAGGGATCAAACACTGCAATCCAAAGAACTTGGTACAAAGTGAGACGACCTTCTGAGTGGCTGTGGGAATAAGGTATCTGGGAGAGATGGAGAAAATTACTTCTCCATCAGTCATGCAAGCAGGGTAGGTTTCCTCTGATAAACAGAAAGGTAGGATGGTTAAACAACTGGCTTCCAGGGGTGGAGGGGCCATGCTTATGATGCTTTGGTGGGTGACAGCAAGCAGGTCACCTGCTCATCAGTTCTGAAGGAGAGTCAGAGCCCAGAGCCGATCAGCTGGAGCTTTGAGCAACAACCAGCCTCATGCATAAAAATGCTCATGCTTCTCCAAACAGGCCCGTTGCTGAGGGCTGCTGTGACTTTGCAGTTCAGCTAACTGTTTGAAAGCCACATCTGTTTTTCCTTCAGAGTCTGTCCTGCTCCTTTTGACTTGCTTTTGTTTTGAGCCTGTGGTGGTACCTTTTACCACCCACACACTAGCTCTTGCTCACTAAATGAATGACACAGTAGGTCTTACTCTGTCCTCTGACACCATGACAGAGCAATTGATTATTTTCCTGAGATGTTTCAATTCTCTGTATCTTAAAAGTCACTTAACGGACAAAATGTTAGAATTCAGGCTTTGTTCCTCCATGAATAGTAGAGCTTAGTGTTTTGTTTCTCTTTCTAGGAGACAAACAGACTATTTCTATCTGTCAAAAGGACTCATGAAAAAAATTTCCTCCTTGGATAGAGAAGTATGATGTATTTTCAAAATATTTTCTAAGATATATCTAGAATGTTTTTAGACACATTAAAATATGTAATGGCAGTCTTCATTCATCATTTTCATGATATTTAGGAGTGGTGTTCAGGACACACAGGGCAAAGTAAGCCAGAGCAGTGAGTAGAGAAGAAAGAACACTGGCAATACAATTCCCATTTCTACTGGCAGCACAATTGGATGCCCATCCCAAGGAACCATGCAGACAGGAGAGACTGTGCCCATCATTTCTAGTTCATAAGACTGACATTTCACCTGCTTCTAATAGAACTGTACTTGGGCCTAATTCTCCTGGCTGTTGTCCCTTTGTTCTCAAGGTCAGAGGTGTGGCTATTGAGAATAGAAGGCCCAGCCTGCCCAGGAGGAAGTCTGCTTTTACCTGGTAACTAGGAAAGACTGTCTCTGACATAGGAAAGTTAAATTCTCATGTGATACAAAGAATTTTGAATTGGAATAAGAAGTCTTAGGTTTGATCCCCACATCTGCCACTGTAATTTTATTCTATTAATAAATCATTTCCCATGTTTTTATTTCCTTATCTGTAAAAATAAGATTACACACATGTCTGGAAAACATGAGATAATGTATGCAAAAGGTAGAATAAACTGTTAATTCCTGCCTTCACTGCATAATAGTCTGGCATATAAATATCTGCATGCCATGATTTCTCACCTAGCCAGAGGAAAGGGTCATAACCAACTGGCAAAGCAGATGTGGTAGTCTATTAATGAAAAACATTTCTAACCCCATGCCAAAGTAATAAGCCATATCACTCCCAAGCTGTGGGAAGTCTCTTTCTGGCTTAGGGAGAATGGAAATACTAATATCAAATTTAGAGAGTCACTCTTCTGCTTTCTGGCTCTGGGGACCATGTCACTGGCTTGGCTGGAAAGGTCTTCAAGATACTCAGGATGTAGGGCCACATGCTATACCCTTCTCTTCATTGCTGAAGTGCAAACCCACCCCCACAGGAGAAGATGCTGGGGGGTCGTACAGCTCAGACAGACAGCTTCAGTTAGTACACATGGACTTTCTCTTTGCAGAGTGTTGGAGATACTGGAGGTCAAACCTAGGATCTCTCATATGCAAGGCAAGTACTACTCTGCTACAGAGATACATGTATATGAGGCTACCTACTATTTTTGAAATAAGATCTTACTAAGTTGCCCAGGCTAGCTATGAATTTACTCTGTAACTTAGATAGGCCTTGAATTTGTCTTATTCTCCAAAAGAGCAGGGATTACCAGTCTGTACCACCAGGCCCAACTTGAACTTGTTTTTAAAGAAAAGACTATCTGGGGGCTGGAAAAAAATACTGTCACGAGCAAAATCCCGGGCACTCCCCAGTGGTCAGCTGGAGACGAATTGGACAGAAAGCTCAGGCACTCAATGGCAGTTCAATAACCTTTACTGATGCTTATAATGTTCAGAATACACACTTCACATCAAATGCAGTAGTCACACACTAATACAATACTAATGCTTATAATATTCAGAATACACAATCCACATCAAATACATTAGTCACACATTAATATAATCATACGACCTTTCTCGCCGCTCGTGTCCCTGCTTTCTGTCAGTGCCCGCCGGGGATGAATGTAGCCAGGCCTCAATCGCTGGTTCGGGCAGCAATTCGCTCGGAGCCTTGTCTCCCCGTGCCTAGGATATAGGATCTGGTCCTTCAGCATCCCGGGAGTTGACCAGGGTCGGAGGGAGTTGACTGCGGAGCCTCTTCAGAGTTTCCAGGTGTTAGCCTCTGAGGGCTGGCTGGAGTCCCCTTCACTTCAGCCGAGAGGCTCGGGTCAAAACTCAGCAGCTTTGGGTCTGTTCTCACTTAATATGCTAATACAGTTGCCAGGCCACATCACCCTAGCAACTGGGTGAGGTAATCCTTCTCACCTTATCTATCCCTGCCTCTCACTCTGTAACTCCTGATAGCCAGGGTGGGCTGGGTGGAGTGCTAGGAGGGTGTCCTTCTGCTTATCTTTGTTCCTCTCTGCACCTCTATCTATGTCTTCACACATTAAATGATGTCACTCAGGCCTAGCCTAACTTGTCCAAAGGACTTCCATTTTATGCTCTTTACAAATACTCATTGGTTAAGAACACTGGCTGCTCTTCCAAAGGACCTGAGTTCAATTCCCAACATTCACATGGCAGCTAACAACTGTCTGTAATTCCAGTTCCAGGGGTTCCAATGCCCTCTTCTGATCTCACTGGGCACTAGGCACATACATGATGCCCAGGCATTAATAAAGAAAAAACAGCAGCACACATAAAATAAAAATAATTTAAAAGGAAAGTCTACTGACTGAGGCAAAGAGACCGTTTTAATCTGGTCTAAGATGGATGGCAAAAGGCTCTCTGAAAATCAAGCTATTTACAGTTACTCCTTTTTACATCCTTGGGCAACTCACTTGACCTTTCTCAGAATCCATTTCCTGATATCTAAAAGGAGAAGCCTAAGGATATCCCACTTCCTCCAGATAAACAATCTGGTTTAACTCAAAGGCATTCTTAGCTTTGGCTGATTAGAGGCCCAGAAGATCTTTCTAGAACTTAATTATTATTTTCTATTTATGAACATTACAACTACCTGTGCTTGTCAGTGTTTACACAGCCAAATGAGTACATGGGAGCCCCAGGGTATAAATTCTTGTGGATGTCCCAGCTCTTGCCTCCACCCTATCTACACATAGGGCACAGTACCCCTACTATTCTTTAGATCTCTAGCATAGACACTATCTACCTATGCGTTCTTTTCAGTGGTTGTACCAAAGTTCTCCATACAGAGAGCATCGCTTATGTTATGAAAGTGAACAGGAAACTGACATCACCTCTGACATCAGTGCAAATTTAAATTCTAAATTGGGATTTAAAAAAAAAAAAAAAAACCTTTAGACGATCTCGTTTTGTTTTGTAAAGACTACACCACCCCCACACTTTGCTCCAAGCCTCTCAGCACTCATTGGCTTGATACCAATTATAAATTCATAGCAGCCTTCTAGAAAGATTTTTTCCTCAGCCCTCTGGAAAAGGAAGAAAGCAAGCCCACCAAAAATGGTTCCTAGTTTACAACCTCAGTAATGGTCCCATGGTGCCTCAGAATTCGAGCCTCTGCACTTTGTTACAAAGCTAGGAAATGGGGAAAGTAGCATGTGGCCTGCATCCTGAGTGTCTTGAAGACCTTTCCAGCTAACTGGAGCTCTGCCATCAATATTGCTGTGGTAGAAGAAGGTGGCATGCAGCTCAGAAGAAAGCAAGCCTGGGGGTGGGGGGAGAGGGAGGGAACAAAATACCATCTCCCCCAAAAGAAATAATGCATCTGGTCTGAGCCAGTTCATGTTGAAAGAGAAACTTTTAACTTTTTCTTTAAAATAAAGTCATCAATTGCCTTAAAAATGAGCCAGAATCATTGCACAGCCAGGGCTCTGCTATGGGAAGACCTGAGCACACAGGATAGGCATGATTTGGGGAACAACAAGACTTCCAAAGCCAGACACTGTTTTTCTCTTATAACTCGGTACCCCTGGGAAAAGCTCAAAACTTTCCCAGGCACGTGACCAGATGCCCCATCTTTTCACATGGCCCAGACCCAAGACTGAAAACATTTCTTTTCTCCGTCCAACCTTCTTCTTGAAGGGAATGATGAATAGCCTCAACATACTATTTGGGTACCAGGAGCTGAAGGTTAAGAAAGGCTCCTTTAAGACAGACAGCATCCATTTACTCAGCAGAGAACACAAGAAAGGGTCTGGAAACCCTCTACTCTCCTAGCTGAATGCAAATGGACTCCAGAGAAACCAGGCAGTCCAGTCTATGTCAGGTATCCCGGTTTTGAAAAAACAGGAATAGTTTGTTTTTTAAAAAATTACATAGAGAGCCCAGATGACAAGTACCATCTTTGGTTTTGCTTTTCTGGATTTTTTTCTATTTATTTTTATGAGAAATTATTTCAGAAAGAATAGTTACAAAGGACAATCAGAAACAGAGGCATCCTGATATTTCCTTAGCCCACAAGAAAATAGCCCACTGTGGAGGACTGGCTTAGATTCCCACATCCCCCATTGAATCATATGATCTTCTGAGTCTTTTAACCTTCCTAGGCCTCCAGCTGCTCATGTATGAAATGAGTAGTCTTTGGAAGAATTTTAGAAATAATCTAGGACCCCTTTGTGTATATATTCAGAAGGTAGAAACTTCTTTATGGGAATGGACCTTGAAATCCAAAGAGAATTTCTGTAAGCGCAAAGGAAGAAAAAGTGTTTCCAAAGAACATTAAGATCCTGCTCATATGTATACATGTCACGGAGCTGACCAAGACAGATTTGGAGCTAGTACGCTTTTGGAGATTTCTGCAATCCCTGTGTGATACACAGGGGGAAAGTCTGATCCTAGAGAAGCCAAAGTGACTTTTGGAAGATCACCCAATTGAGTCAGTGTCAAGGTAAAAATTTAGGGCAGACAAGCTGGCAAAGTGAAGCAATCACCACTACATGCCATTTACCCGTGCTGTAGATGGGCTCAGTGCAGTAAATGTTTGGGGCCATTTAACCCCACAGCCTGGTTTTGGACCTTATCATCTCCAGGGCCAAGTTCACAGACATAATACCTATTCAGTTACTGACGTCCCCACTCAGGACTGTGTTTTTTGTTTAGCGTTCCATCTAGCCTATGGTTTGAAATCCTTTGTTGTTTTTAAACAACATTTTCATTTTGCATTGATCCCCACAAGTAGAGAGGTCTCATTATTTCCATTTTGTAGCTGTGTCAACAGAGACTTGAGGAAATTCAGTTGTTTATTCTTGGCCTCAGCTGCTTTCCAAGATCAGACTATAAGCATCTCAGCAAAGTGGATGGGGCAGATGCTGCTGAGGTGAGGAGGAAGCTCCCTGGGTGGCATGATTTCAGAGCCCTTTTGGAATCCCCTGCTAACGATGACCCAAAGTCTCTTTGCTCTGGGGTCCTGTAGCCAAATACAGTTCTCACGCATCCCAGTTTACCATAAACTAATTCTTTTTTGTGTGTGTTAGCATCAGGAGATTTCCTAGAAAATTGGATTAAATTGATTATCCTACCGAGGGATCAAAGCAGTACTTTGCAGAAGGGTCCTAGACCTTATCTGTTATGCCATTCTCTGTGCCTGGTGGGCCACAGATAGAACCAACAAAGATGGGACTCACCCAGATAACAAGCTCAAGAGCCTGAGCCAGGCATAGATAGGCAGATAACTGACTGTCCTTGCAAGACTGAGAGCCAGGCAAATAGGCTCAGCTTGAGAACTAGCCTGCTGTGGGCAATAGCCAGAGACCAGAGAGCCTGAGTGTCATCATTTGGAAATTGGGGAAGTAGTATTAGACTCATGAGTGAGTGTCAAGGTCAAAGAGCAGATGTACAGAGTGCACAGTCCACTGTGGCCACACTGAAAAGATTCAACTGAGATACCTTTAGCATCTATGGAATCAGCCAGGTGCATGCTAATAAATGTTTAAAAACCAGTTATCCAGAGGAAAAGTAAAGACTACTTTATGGCATATGCCAGTTGTAATTACTGCCCCTGTGGCACCATCTGTCATTGGATACAGAAGTAGGAGGCAATGTCCATTATCTTGCTCTATGGATTCTCTACCTGCTGACCACTGAGAACAGGCAGACAGTGGTACCATGGCAGAGAACAAATAGTAAGTGCAATGGGGGAGAATGGGCAGGGCCTCCCTAAGAAGTCAGAGGTCCACTAGACTGGGCAAATGTCTGGATGTAAATGGGCTAAAGAAGCAGCGGTAGAGATGGGTCCAGGAGGGAAGGAGAAGAAAGATGAAAGCACATCTGAGAAAAGCCTGCAACAGAGAAGGACAGGGCTGGGGAGAAGCCAAGAGCAGAGGAGCCACTGGAAGCATTTGACAAGCTCCAGAGCTGGGTTCTGTGCAAAGGAATGAATGGCACTCACCCATGGTTTCGATCATTCCGGCTGCAGTGTAGATATGCATACTGATACAAAATAAGCAGGATAACGGGTCATGTGGTAGCCCAGGCAGAAGAGGCTGATGACCTGGCCTGGGTTTATAATCAATTGTCCCTCAGTCTCCCAGCATACCAGAGGCCAGTCAAATCCACAGATACTTGAATCTCTTATATAGCATGGCACTGTATTTGCACAGAACCTTTACAAATCCTTCTGACTGTTGGTTTTCTTTTTTCTTTTATACTTTTTTACAGTGTTGGAGATGACACCTAAAGCCTTGTATGTGCATATATTACCTCTGTGTTATACCCTACCCCACTCCTGACACCATCTCCAGAGTACTGATAAAACCTAATGCCATGGAACTGCTGTTAAGAATGGCTAGATCTTTGGAGCTCATCACATGCCCAGCACAGCACCAAATCCTTGGCAGATACTGTTCCGTCCAACCCTTACATACTTGTGGGGATAGATAGAGATCTATCTATCTGTCCTTGCTGGAGATATTGAGTAAAAATCTGGTAGGACTACAGTTCAGGTACCTAGAGTCTTTCCAGGACTTTAGCTGCCATCTCCAGGGTGAGCTAGCTCAGGTTAGAAGGCATGGGATGCTGTAAGAAGGGCCCCTGGGAAATTCCTAGCCTTCCATCAGTAAGGCCCAGGCTTGCTGTGCAGTGACCCCACCCCAGCTCCTCTGCTTCCCTGACACCTCCGTGCTGCACAACAGTCTCAGATCAGGAAACAGCCTGGTTGGCCTCAGACATACAGGAGTATGATATCTATGTTTGCTAAGGTCTAACATTTTTAAAATATTTTGTAAGGAAACCATTTTATGATTTTGCAAACCATACATACCAATAGAGTCAAGCAAATGGCCACAGTCTGATTAAATTGACTATTAGAATACACCCCAGAGGAGCATTTGCATCGCTATTTTGTCCTATTTTTCACTAAATCTGACAAGTGGCAAGCATTGTCCTCCATCACAAACTAAGAAAGGAACTTTAGAGACAAGTGGCCCTGTCTCACTGTCAGCCAGACCCTAGCCAGTGGTACACTTCTTATCTTGTGTATATATATATATATATACACACACACACACACACACACACACATATATATATATATATATATATATATATATATATATATATATATATGAGGTGATGAGCAGTTAGTTTTTATTGTGGGCTTTAAAGAGAAATGACCTCCACTAATTGCATCTGTCATATTTCCCAAAAGATTTCCTTGAGACCATCCCACATGCTAATATTTGTATTTGTATAGACAACCTCTTTCCTGGATTTTGTCTTCCTATTGCTGTATTTCACCTCAATAATTCTTTATAAACACATGAAGACCCAACTTGATGTGAATTTGTATGAAAGAAAATTCTGCTTTCTGTACTTTATTTTTTTTTTCCTTTATTTTGTATTTATTAAAAAAAAACACAGTAAAAAGAATTTAAAATGTGGAAGAGTTAACAATAACTATATAGAGGATAAGAATGATAAGCATGGCTTATCAAGGGTAGACATACAAATAAGATTGCTACACCTATATTTTCTTTGTGTTCATCTTTCCCTCTGAATTTTTTTTTTTTCCA